>SKCR01023911.1:0-48622 GCA_019454045.1 Zanthoxylum bungeanum | reverse complement strand
AAAGAATACCCGGACATCTTTGCCTGGGGATACGATGGCATGCCTGGGATCGACCCAAGATTCATCAATCACCGCCTAGCAGTAGACCATCACGCAAGCCTGTCAGGAAAAAGAGAAGGAACTTCAATCAAGAAAGGAGTAAAGCAATAGCAGCCGAGGTCGAGAAGTTATTAAGGGCAGGTCTCATCAGGGAGGCAAGATACCCAGATTGGGTATCAAACGTAGTTGGTCAGAAAAAACAATGGTAAGTGGCGAATGTGTGTCGATTTCACCGACCTAAACAGGGCGTGCCCAAAGGACAGCTTCCATTTGCCGAACATAGACCAGCTAGTGACGCCACAGCTTGTCAGGGATTACTGAGCTTTATGGATGCTTTCTCCGGATACAACCAAGTCAAAATGTGCCCTGCAGACGAAGAGAAGACCACTTTCATTACCGATCAAGGACTTTACTGCTACAGAGTAATGCCCTTCGGGCTAAAAAATGCTGGGGCAACCTTCCAAAGGTTGGTAAACAAAGTTTTTAAACCACTCATCGGCACGACAATGCTAGTTTACGTCGATGACATGATAACAATGTCGAAAGAACCAAGCTATCACATGGCCGACCTAAAAAAGACCTTCGGGCTATTAAGGAGACACAACCTGAAACTCAATCCAGAGAAATGTACCTTCGGGGTAGCCTCAGGAAAGTTTTTAGGTTACATGGTGAGTGCCCGAGGTATCGAAGAAAACCCACAGAAGATCCAGGCAATACTGGGCCTAAAATCCCCCAAGACAGTGAAAGAAGTACAAAGTCTGACCGTAGAGTGGTTGCACTCAATCGGTTCATATCACGAGCAACTGACAAATGCCACCCCTTCTTCAAAGTGATCAAAAAAGCAAAGAAGGATATCGACTGGACGCCAGAGTGCGAGGAAGCCTTCCAGCAGCTGAAGCAGTATCTAGTACAGCCCCCACTCCTAGCAAAACCACTCCCGGTGGAAACATTATACTTATACCTGGCCGTTTCGGAGCGAGCAGTAAGTTCGGTACTGATACAAGAAATCGACAAGGTCCAGAAACCTGTTTACTACATCAGCAAAGCCCTCCTAGACGCCGAGACCCGATATCCAGTACATGAACTAGTCGCCCTTTCATTGATCACGGCAGCTCGAAAATTACGGCCTTACTTCCAGGCTCATCCTATCAGGGTCTACACTGATCACCCCCTAAAACAAATTCTGCAGCGGCCAGAAGCTTCTGACAGACTAGTAAAATGGTCGGTAGAGCTGAGTGAACACGACATCTCCTACCTCCCGAGAGCAACAGTGAAAGGACAAGCCTTGGCAGATTTTGTCGCCGAATTTACCGAACCCCAGATCCTGACTATAGAAGAAGACAAATGGGAGATGTCTGTAGACGGTTCCGCCAGCACACAAGGCAATGGCGCGGGAATCATCCTAAAAAACAACAGAGGAGAAGAAATCCCGCTCGCCCTGAAATTCGCTTTCGTAGCGACCAACAATGAAGCAGAATATGAAGCAATACTGGGCGGTTTGAGACTATGCACGGTACTGGGGATCCGAGATGTGGTATTAAGAAGTGACTCGCAGTTAGCCATTCAGCAGCTAAAGGGAGCATTCCAAGCCAAAGAGTCTAATATGATGGCCTATCTGACCGAAGTGCGAAAGTTAATGGGGAAGATGGGGGATGTACGCTTCGAACAAATCTCCCGAGAAGACAATTGTGAGGCAGACTCCCTGGCACGGCTCGCCTCCTCAACAAAAGCCGAGCACCCCAGAATAATCCCTTTGATTTACATCCGGGAAAGGAGCGTGGGGGAATCTGAAGTAGAAATTCTAGATAAAGAAAGCAAAACATCATGGATGCAACCCATCAGAAAATACCTGGAAACATGAGAAACACCAGGAGACAAAACGGAGGCCAGGAAGTTAAGATACAAAAGCACCAGATTTTCCCTAATCAACGGGGTACTTTACCGAAGGGGTTACTCAGTCCCCCTCTTAAGATGTCTAGCAGAAGAAGATGCGAATTATGTGCTCAGGGAGATACATACGGGCATCTACGGAAGCCACGCCGGGGGTTACTCAATTGCTTTCAAAGCCCTACGACAAGGTTTTTACTAGCCGACCATGCACCAGGACGGCATAGAAGTGGCCCGCAAGTGCGAAGGATGTCAGAAAAACGCAAATCTCCACCACCAACTAGCAGAACAATTAACTACACTGCTCAGTCCCTGGCCGTTCGCCCAGTGGGGACTTGACATCATTGGGCCAATGCCACGAGGGAAATGACATGCAAAATACGCCATCGTGGCCATAGACTATTTCACCAAATGGGTGGAAGCAGAGCCATTATCCGCCATAACAGAAAAAAAGCCACTGAATTCCTAAAGAAAAATATCGTTTGCCGAATCGGAATTCCCCGAGCCATCATCACTGACAACGGGAAGCATTTTGATAGCAAAGGCTTCAGAAAACTCTGCGAGGACCTCCAGATCGCCCTAAGGTTCGCTACACCAGCCCATCCCAAGTCAAACGGACAGTCGAGGCGGCGACGAACAAGACCATTAAAGCTAACTTGAAAGCTCGGCTCGGATCCAGCAAAGGCCTATGGGTCGAGGAATTACCAGAAGTACTATGGGCACACCAGACAACCTATAAAAACTCCACAGAAGAAACCCCGTTCTCCTTAGCATACGGATATGAAGCTGTCATCCCAGCAGAAATCAGGGTGACCTCCCACAGGGTCCAGCACTACGAGAGCAAACAGAATGAAGGACTTATCAGAAACCACCTCGACCTAATCGAAGAGAAAAGAGAAAGATCAGCCATAAAAACAGCAATCTACCAACAAAGGATGGCCCGCTTCTACAATAGAAGGATTCGGACACGCACCTTCATCCCGGACGACCTAGTGCTAAGAAGGGTCACCCTGAATACCCGAAGGCCAGAGGAAGGCTCGCTAGGCGCCAAATGGGAGGGGCCCTACAAGGTGGTAAAAGTAGTAAGGCCAGGAGTATACGTCATAGCACAGCTGGACGACGTACGATTAAAGAAACCCTGGAATGTCGAGATGCTACGGAAGTACTTCCAGTAGACTCGTTTCTTTTCTGCAGCAACTCAACTAAGGATAAAAAACAGTGTAAGACCTTCCCTCAAAAGGAACTGAAAAAGGGCAGATTGTCCCCGAAATATGAATAAAAGCTTTCTCTTTTTTTTTTTAAAAAAAGGGGGTTCTCGTCCACTTTCTTAAAACATAAATAGAAAGACTTATTCAAAAAAAACCGGGGACAAACTTAGCACCTAATACAAAAAGAAACGACCAAGCACTAAGACCTGATCGGCACGGGGCTGGACTTTGTTCCGCCGAGGCCACTCTATTATTCGGCTCGGGGCTGGATTTTGTTCCGCCGAGGCCACTACAATAATCGGCTCGGGGCTGGATCTTGTTCCGCCGAGGCCGCTTGATTATTCAAGATCAGGGTTGGGTTACGTCCCACCGAGTCATGCTCATTGGTCTGGGGACGGGACATTCCCCCAGAGCCAAAGTATCTCTTTCAGCTCGGGGTCCTCGGAAAATCCAGGGACATACTCGAAGCATAGGATATGTGAGAAGCATAGCATAGGGAGGGATGATACCCCCGTGACGATTGCTTGCTCCAGTGTTAAACGAACACAAGGAAGAATGTGCTCTTAATTTGTAAAAAACTCTCCAATCCTCCCCTACCCAATGCAATGGATCCGTGAGAAAGCATAGCACGAGGAGTAACGATGCCCCCGTGACGATTGCTAACTCCAGTGATATCGGACCTAAGGAGGAGAATACCCTTAGTATCCCGGACACTCTTTGATCCATTCATCATTTGGATCCAAGAGAGGCGCAGCACGGGGTGGCGTTGAGCCCCTGTGGCGTGTGCCTGCTCCAGCACGGTAAGGATGAGCCCTCACACAAATATACAGGCTCCATATGGACCCGACGTATAGAGGATGTGCCCTTACCATTTTAAACGCTCTCTGATCCAAATCCCGGTTCACCGGGACGCTGAATTGAAAGATTCAGAATTATGTTTTGGAGACCTCGGACAGGACGCTATCTTGAGGCATCCATGTTGTTGTTTTTTGCTTACAAAACATTTTGTGGGATAAGTGCTAAGTCACCCACACCTTTTAATTTCATAATTAGTTTTTGTTTTTCACTGGTCTGGCACATGGACGCCCGTGTCAGATTCAGTAGGGCTTCAAAAGGTTGATTCACTTCCCTTCTAAGCAAGTCCCAATAATTAATCGGCTCGGAGCTGGATTCGTTCCGCCAAGGCCATTTGGTTAACCGACTCGGGGCTGGATTAGTTCCGCCGATGCCATTTAGCTAATTCAGCTCGGGTCTGCTCTCGCACCACCAAGATCGATGTTCAGTTTCCGCTCGGGGTCGGGCTACGTCCCACCGAGTCAACTTATTTGGACTAGGGACGTAACATTCCCCCAGGACCAAATATTTCCTTCAGCTCGGGGTCGGGTTACGTCCCACCGAGTCGACTTCTTTGGACTGAGGACGTAACATTCCCCCAGAACCAAGTGTTTCCTTCAGCTCGGGGTCGGGTTACGTCCCACCGGCTCATATTGTCCCCCACGAAGGGGTCTCAAGTGTTCGGTTAAAAGGAAACGTAAAAAGAACGCAAAAGAGAAAAAGAGAAGGCAAATATATATATATATATATATATATATATATATTCAAGAGAGAGGTCACCTTATACAATGTTATTACAAAAAAAAAAGATTAAGTACACACAGGGCCCCGTCCGGGTTACCCCTTCTCAATCAGCCCGCGCAGGGGCATGAAGTTCTTCCTCAGCCGGCTCAGACGATGGAAGGATCGGCTCGGCCTCGAGAACGGGAACAGCAGCTTCAACCTCGGCAGCATGGGAGACCTCTACTTCAGGAAATGGAGGTGGGATCTCAAGATAGGCCTCGCCAGGAACAGGAATATCAGGTCGCCCTTCTTGGAAAACCTGGGAGACCGGAGCAACCAAAATCGGGTCGGGATCTATCGCCTCATCGGAAGAAGGGGGAGCCACTTCCGGAACTCCTCCTCGGAAATTTCCCCCTTGCAAAAACTGATGGCCGCGTAGATAGGATCCATATTCAGACCAGGCAGTACCATCGGTATTAATTCAGCACAATCACCAACCCCTTCAAGGCGGATATCATCCTTCTCAGCCTCAAGTTCGGCCTCTTTCCTCTTAAGATCATCCCGAGCCCGTACCATTTGTTCGTCATTGGCCTTCAGTTCGGCCTCAACACTGGACACCTTCACTTTCAAAATGCCAATCTCAGATTGGGCGGCCTTCAAATCCTCCCTAGCGGTATCAGCAAGTTTTCGCTCGAGCGCAGCAGCAGCCTTAAGAGCCTTATTTGTTTTGAAGGTCTCGATCGCAGTCAGCTCTTGATTCTTTATCACCTCCTCCCTTTCGGCCAGTTTAGCCTCCACCTCTGTAAGGCGATTCTGAAGTCTCTGGGCCTGACCACCCTCAGACAATAGACTCAATAGGAGGTCCTTATTTTTTGCCATAAGGTAAATAACCTGCACAAAACAAAGAAGTCAAGATGTGAGATAAGAAAACCAAGACCGAAAATCAGAAGGGAGAAGAGTAACTACCTTCGCCATTTGGGAGCTCATCTCTGTCACCAAAGCCTCAGGAGAGACATCCTCATATCTCGAAACCTCCTCCGGAGGAATCATCTCGGCCAGTTCATTAAAGGCTGGCACTAGATGGGAAGTAGCCTCCCGGATGTCTTCCCCCAAATCATCCACACCAAGGATCACAGAACCTTTTCGCTTCTTGGAGGAGCCCTCAGACGATTTTTTCCCCCGACGGGCATCTTTCCTCTTGCTCGGGACGGGCTCCTCCTCCATCTCTTGAACCAACTCAGTCTCCTATGCCCCGAACTGACTCCTCCTCTTCCTAAAATGCTTCGGCGGACTGACCAGCCGAGCAGATCCTGATAACTGCGCACCAGAGGGAGAGGATGGACCCCGAGCAGCCGGCTGGACCTTCCCTTGAGACACCCTCCCAGCCTCAACAGATTCAGGTTGTGCCCGGGAGGTTCCTATTTCAGCATGACCAGCCTTCTTCATGGTACCGGCCAACCGCTCAAGATACTTCGGCCTCTTCGACATGCCTGTAAGAGCAAAAGGCAAAAGGCATGATCAGTACGAAACCTTGGCAAAAGCATAAACGATATTTCCTTCTAAAAGACGAAGAGAGCAGAAGAAACAATAAAAAAAAAACAGTAACAGATCTACCTATCCGACCCGGGACTTTTGGAGGAACAACCCGAATCAGGCCGAACTCAGCAAAAACCATATCATTTACCAACTCCCTACAAAGAGCGGCATACCGCCGAGCCCAGAATACCCGCTTCCGGACCTGATGGAAACCTTGGGAGCATTCCCCAACAGGCTTGGATGAATAAAAGAAAATGGGTAAGAATCCAAACATAAAAAAAAAACTAAGGGAAGAAAAACTAAAGGTCAGCCTCCTAACCTCCCGCCCTAAGGATATCCGGTACCAATATCTCCCCGTCATTCGACCTCAGGGTCCGTCCCCAATCTCCAGTGGCCCAGAACCAGAGATCTTTGAAATTCTTATTGGAGTCAGGGAGCTTTTGGACGACGTTTGACGAACTGTCATAAGCAGAGAGGTAGTACCAACCGTGGTGAGTCTTTGGGTTGGCCTTCAACCGATACAACCTCTTCACCTCTTCAAAAGAAGGTTCGCCAAGCCCCGCCCGATGCCAAGCTACATACAACCCGGCCAAAATCCTCCAACTGTTTAGACTCAGCTGACAGGGGGCGATCTCCATCTCGGCCAACATCCAGGCGAAATAGGGTTGAATCGGCAGCCGTAGTCCACACTCAAAGAAAGCAGGAAGAAGTGCCACCGAGCCCTCGTCAGGTTGACTAGCACGATCCATCGGGCCGGGAACTTCGAGGGCAATATCTATTGGAATATCGTATCGTTGCCGCAGCAGCGCTAGATCGTCCTCAGTTATCTTGGAAGGCCGATTCATATCCAGAGCCGAGCTATCAAGTTCACCGGGCTCTGGATCCCTCCGAGGGACCCTCTGGTGATAAATATCTTGCTCAACTTCGGAAGGGGTAGGGGTAGTGTCAAGGTCTTCCACACTGGGTGCCCCCGAGCCCGAGGAAAGCTCTTCAACATGGGGTGTTGAGGGTCTAGCAGGGTTTACAGAGGAAGATCTGTTATCAGACATTCCCGACATCCTAAGAAATAAAAGGAAGGGAAAGTCAGTCTATGGCTAAAACTCTAATAACTGCTAACGGAAGATTCTGAGAAAACTAAACAGGTGGGTTCTAAAGTGCCCTAAAACGAAATCCGACAGACTATAAGTCACTCCCTAGCAACATCAAAACTAAACGAAAGATTCACAAACACACAAAAAGGCAGAGGTCGTTCAGAAAGCTTACTTGTCCATTCAGAAAGACTAAAGATTGCACGGCACGGTTTGCTCGTCCATTGCGTTCACAGGTCACGACAGGAGAGGAAAACTCACGGCTGGTAAGAAACTTCAGGAACGCTGAATCAACGAATCACAGTTGGAGCAGGGGAAATGTTCATAGGAAGGAGAGAAAAATTTGCCAAAAAGAATGCACAGTAAAAGTCTCGTCTTCTTATAGTCATGAGTGGGACGCTCATGGCCGTTGGATCGAAAAAGAAACCCGGATGGACACCAAGTGTCGACTGCAAAAGAGGTCTGCCAAGATTAAACGAACGGTTGAGATCAGCGCACTGTTAAGACGCCTCTCCGTGATCGATCCATTCCTTTTTTGGCGGGAACCCAACGGATGTTTTACAAGTGTCAAACTTAGGAAAAACCCTAAAGGTGATTTGATGGGCATTTAAACAGACGTGACTGTTGCGCGTCTCAAGAAAAGGTGCTTAAAAAGAGGCGACGGAAAAACTCCGGATCGACCCCCCAACAGAGTAATCGGCACACCATCTTTAAATAGTTCCCGGCACCAACTAGTATACTCGTTGGAACCGAGAACTAGGGGACAGATGTTGATGGTGTTTTCAGACACTATGATATTTAAAGCAGCACGACGAGGATAGAAGGGTAATTCTCTCCTTAGGTGAGATCGTTAAAGCCGACCCGACCACTTTGCAATAAGGGTCCAAAACCCTTGCGGTTTCAGACCAACCACAACACTTAGAGACCGAGCACATTTTGGTTTCAGACCGAGCATGTTATGATCGGTTACCGAGCACTTGGGTTCATATGACCGAGCATTTTTCAGAACGACATAAGCATTCTCAGTGCAAATGACCCTTATGACCGACCCTATGAAGACCGAGCATGTAGCAAAGACGTTCCAGAAGAAGAAACATCATATTTCTACAGGGAAATGGATAACGTTATCCTACTTTCATAGGGAAAGAAGATGAGTTAGTATCCAAATAGGATACAAGAAATAAAGACAGTATTAAATTAGAAATCCTTGCAAGAGGAGAAGATGGATTCGACTGAAGAATTCTTATACGAATAGGAATCTGATTTCTGTACTATTATAAATAGAAGGGCAGAATTTATGTATAGGGTATCAGAATCATCAAGCTCTGACTTGTAAACACAAAAAAGATCTGAGAATCATGTTTGAGTAATAAAAAGTATCATCTTGTTTGTGTCCGTGGACGTAGGTCAGATCCAAATCCACCAAACCACGTTAAATCTCATTGTTGATTGATGTATTTATCTGTCTTTTGGTAAATTTGCTTTTAGTTTCCCCTTAACCGAACAAATTCACTATTGAGGGAGGGTTGTCTCGGGAGTAATATTCCCATATTGCCCTGAGACCAAAATCAGCCGTCAACAGCATTTGAGCTAATCTTATCAATTTAACTTCATTTATTTGAAGAATATGTAAGTGTATTAGTGTATTCAATTAAAATTAAGAAATAAAATTAGAATCGTGCATTTCTCGTGCTTTTTCTCATGTCGTATTTTGGCCGGCCTCACATCATAACGTGCTTTCTAAAATATGTAATGTATTCCATGTTGGGATATATGCCATAGAGCTTCAAGTAATATGTGAAGGAATCATTTATTTTAATATAAAAGATGTATTGTTCATTTATCAATTGTTTTGATTTAAATTGCATATTATAAATTATTCAGTTTACCCTTAATTACTTATGTGCCTTCAGACTTAGTGTATGAGTGTCATACACAAGAAGATTTTAAGTCTGGAGCTAGTAATATAAAATAGTCCATAAAGAGCAAACAAAAAAGGTACTTTGTTTGTGGTTTATCTATACCTGTGGTCCATTCTATAATTGTATGTGACCTTGATCAAGGATCATCCATGTGGTAACATGAGAATAGAGGCACATTGTATGATGTGATCATATAGGACTAGACTTAGATAGAAATGAATTCCTTATAATATCCGTTAAATAAAGAAATTCATTTCAATATACTAGATGATCATATATGGATTGATCTTAATCTTGAGTGTACTACGAACTCCTACATGGCATGGCAGACTATGTCTTTTGATTTACAAAAGTGAGGTTGGTGTAGCAATGCCGATCAATAGCTACGTATTTCAGGGACATTATTGGTGTGGAGTTGGGGATGTTTTACATAGATATGAAGTTCACTCATTCTTACGAGAAGTAGATGAGTATACTCCTTAAGTTGATTTGATACTTGAACGATTAGAGCGCTCAAGTCTTTTTATGGCGAATAGAAAGATTAATATTCATAATGGTTATGAATAAATCATTCATTAGAAAATCAATGTACTTAAGGTAAAAATAATTAGAGGGGTATAATGATATTATGACTCGGCTCTAATTATGAGATGCTCGTGAAGGGCCAATCTATATGCAAACTATATCGATGGAAACCGACGTAGTTCAACTTATATAATATATCTACGGCAACGAGAGTACAACTTGGATTTTTAGTGGAATAACCTAAAGTTAATAATTTAGAATATTTAATTAAAGAGTTTAATTAATATTCCGGGATTATTGGAGTTCGGAACTGTAGGTCCATTTGGTCCCCGTGCTAGCTCCATATATTATACCAAATTAAATATAATTGGATAGTTATAACATCCATTTCCTAGAGATGCTACCTGCAGGGGATTAACTGATCCATCCCTTTGAGCCTTTTGTTGGATAATTATGACCCATACCATCACTATTTGTAAAGAACATTGTGTTTTATACAAATTACCTATGTGACAAAAGAAATTGCTATTTTATCATTATTGTTATTAGATTACTTGGATATATATTAATGATAAAAGTCCATATGGTTAAATCGGATTAACAAGATATGAGACCGTATTAATCCACGAATGGTTTAATCATTAAATATCCCTAGTTGAATTATTATCGAGACTGGACATTGATAATGCGGAATAGACTAGTATTACACTTGTGCGCGTTATGGAAACTTAACGGTATAGTTCTTATATATTTAGGTATTGGATACTTATGCAAGTGTAATAAGAGGTTCTGTTAGCCGTTGGACCAGAAACAGTTCGCTCTGGATAGACCCACTCGGAATCCCATTGGTAGTATGACTATGTGTCTATGGGAATCCGAATCAGGGTAGGTGTCTTTAACTTGAGACTTACATCGCTATTACTTGCGATAATCAGTTTACTTTAGTATTGGTCGTCTGGAGCTTTAACAGGTTCTGTGTATGCCTGTATTGGGTTTACTGAGAATCGTAGTGTATTGGATGTGATGTCAAGATGAGAGTATCACTTCAATTATATGGAGATGATGGTCACACAGGATACGAACCTAGTACTCTTAAAAGCTGCAGCTATTGGGATAGTATTGTTGGACAATTACGACCCATAACATCACTATTTGTAAAAGACATGGTGTTTTTGTACAAATTAACTATGTGACAAAGGAAATTGATCTTTTATCATTTTGTAATTGGAATACTTGGATATAAATGATAAGAGTCCATATGATTAGTACCAGATTAATAAGATATGAGACAATATTAATCCACGAAAGGTTTAATCATTAAATATCTCTAGTCGTAGTATTATCGAGACTGGACATCGATAATGCGGAATAGACTAGTATTACACTTGTGCGCGTTATGGAAGCTTAACAACATAGTTCTCATATATTTAAGTATTGGATACTTATGCAAGGTGATATGAGGTTCTGTTAGCCGTTGGACCGGGAACAGCTTCGCTCTGGATAGACCCCTCGGAGTCCCATTGGTATTATGACTACGTTTCTATGGGAATTCGAACCAGGGTAGGCGTATGTGGTCTTAACCTGAGACTTGCATAGCTAAAACTTGTGACAATCAGCATACTTTGATTTTGGTCGTTCGGAGCTTTAACAGGTTCTGAAAACGCCTCTTCTGGGTATAGTGAGAATCGTAGTGTGTTAGGTGTGATGTCAGATGGAAGTATCACTTCAGTCATATGGAGATGATGATCACGTAGGATAAAAAACTAGTACTCTTAAATGCTGCAGCTATCGGGATATTATGACTAGGTCATGATTATCCGATTACAGAGACTAGTTGCTAGTGATCCGATATATGCTTCGTACGGGGCAGACACAATTCAAATCCTAGGCCTAGCATGTGACATCCAATACTGGATCGTATTACACAATACATTATATACTATGCCTGATACATATTATATATTCCTTGTTGAATATTTATGGAGAATTGGGTAGGCACGGTGCTTTGCTAGAAGCCAACCATGTCTTGTAAATCGGTAAGAATGTGGTATGGGGTACGCACGTGTTCGGATAGTCCGATAACCATATTTATTGCCAACATATCCAGGGATCTCTTGGGTCGCTTCCAAAGATTCACCGATGACATTTGTCTCGAACAGAATTAATCTGGAATTAATCATTAGAGAGAAATTAATAATCTGAGATTAATTACGATAAGAATTATCTGGGATTAAATTCGTCTAAAAGAGAGAACGCGATTAATTTGGAATTAATCGGTAAAATAAATTTAATAGTTAAATTAGATTTTTCTATTTAATTTATTTAATTGGGCTAAAATAATATATCAGATATATTAATTGAAATTGGATTTCAATACGGAATTAAAATTATATTTTATTTCAAGCGAACAAATTAATTTGGAATTAATTCGTAAGCGACTTTTATAATAATTTTGCTATGTATTATTATTTAATTAAATTGGATTTAATTACGTAGCGACGGAAAATTCTTTTAGTCGGATTAAACGAACTGGGCCCAAAATGTGTTGTGTAAGCCCACTTGAATTTGGAATTCATAATTGAGTGGGACCCACAACTTACATCACATGTCACTATTTGTGATGGAAGTAGTTGGCTACTTTACAAGGCATCTTTTGCCAACACACACACAACTCAAGTAACATGTTTTTGGAAAACACAAAACACTATTCATTCTCTCTTTTACCTCTCCATGGCCGAATTTTGCTCTTCTTGGAGGAGAAAATTTTCTTTCAATTTTGTTCAAGCTAGCATTCAAAGGAGTCAAAGTGAGGTGTTGGGGAAACTCACCCAAGAGTTTGGAACTCAAAAGGAAAGCTTGGAGCTTCTTCATCATCGAAGAAAGTTTTGAAATTTCTCCCAACACAATGTAAGTATTTCTGCAACTTATCTTGTAATATTCACACACAAATCATGATTTTAGAGATCCTTGGCATGTGTAGGACACTAACAATGATATCAGAGCCAATCTAGACTTGATTTGAATTTTAGGGTTCTAACTTTAATTTGGGTATTTTTGATTGGAGCATGATTTCTCCAAATTGATTGTTTGTTGTGTTTAGATGATGATGAATTGGATTTGTGCATCATTGGATTTTTTAAAAATTGATTAGATTAATTTTCCCCAAATCCTAAGACATGGCCGAATGGAACCCTTACTAATGCTCATGGTGACTTTTTGAATTTTGACAATTGGATATGTTAAATGCATGAAATGAATATTGATTATTGATTTAATTGGATTGAAATCAAAATTGGATGTTATTTCATGTAATTGCCGTAAGTTTGAAGCATGTTGAATGAGTTGATTTTGCTTCAATTTGAATTGGACATGAATTTGAATATTTAAGCATGATTAATTGGATTAATTAGTATTTTGGAAACATTAATTAATTGATTAATTGTATTAATTACACTTTAATTGAATAAATATGATTTTGGAATATTATGTTAATTTTATATTGTTGTATTTGGGCTAATGGGCTTGGTTGGGCAATGTATGGTTTTGGAAAATTGGGTTGGATCCAATTGGGCCTAAAACAATTTCCATAAAGTCCAAAATATGACATTGGGCCTGTAATAATTTAATTGGGCCTAATGGGCCTAAATTGATTTTTGGCATAAGGTGATTCCTAATTGGGCATTGGCATCTTGGGTTGGATCCATAATTTCCAAAGCTCATTACTTAAGTATTCTCCACCACGGTCCGACCGTAATGTTTTAATACTTTTACCGGTCTGTTTTCTACTTCGTGTCGAAACTTTTTGAATTTCTCAAAGGTTTCCGACTTGTGTCTCATAAGATACACATAACCATAACACAGTCTGATAGATTTAGTACATGCCATGAGGGCAGTTCCAAAATGTAGGTCCCAACAGCCAAAACGGTGACTCTAGTCCCATTTCCAACTCTGAGGTCTATCTCTCCTGAAGCCAGTCTCCTGCTAATCTGTAAATCATGCACATCAGTACATATATGAGTACCACAACCAGAATCAAAAATCCAATTTTTAAAACTAGAAGTAGACATGTTTATTTCTATTACAAACATATCTGAAGCCGGTGTCTTGCCCGCTTTGATTTCCTTCATGTGCGCCTTGTACTCACGGCAGTCACGCTTCCAGTGACCCCGTTTGCCATATTGTAGGTAGACATATTGGGATTTGTCCTTAGCATTCCCAGAAGACTTTGATGATTTGGCATTGCCATTCTTCTTCTTTACACCTCCAGTAGCCTTTGGCCAAGCCTTGGCAGACTAAGATGTTGAAGCAAAGTACGCTCGCGCTTTTTACCCTTCAATAGCTCTTTTTCTGTTTCACGCAACATTGCCATCAACTCTCCAAGAGTATGGTCTTCGTTCATCATATTATAGTTCATGATGAACCCGCTCCAGCTGTCAAGAAGAGACTGCAAGATCAAATCTATAGAAGTCTCAGCCTCAAAGGTTATGCCTAACTGACCCAGTTGTTCGATGTCAGCAATCATCTGCGACACATGGTGGTCGACAGATGTACCCTCTGACATTCGAGAGCGAAAGAGCTTCTTTTGTAATTCATACATTGCGATCTAAGGTTAGATCGATGAAGGTCCTTCAATTTTTCCATCATAGTATAGGGATCCAATCCCTTGTTCTGGCGATGAAATTTAGGGGTCATTACAGCGAGCATGACAGATTGAGCAGTTGAGTTGTCATCGCTGTGAGTCTTCCAAAGCTCAAGCTCAAGCTCAAGCGGCTGGTCAATTCCGGCTTAGGCCCGAGAGGTCTCTCTATCATATATATCATCTTCTCGGCCCCCAGGACAATCATGAGGTTCATATCCCAGTCAGGAAAGTTCACACCATTAAAGACATTTTCGCCAATGATAATGTCCCTAACGTTGATCTTTCCCACCATCTTAATTGCAATAGTCTAACTATTCAAATAACGATTTATGGGTACAGTCCAACTGTTACAATAAAAATAATAAAATAGTAGTCCAACTAATAACTATATAAAATGATGAAATAATTTGAAAGCGCGTATTGGCAAGTATTTGAACGAAATAGCAAATTCAATACTAGCCTCCTACTATTTTTCGACGAGCCTCTACCCTCTGTTGAGTACTCGGGAAACCTAGTTTCATAGTGGGCTAGGATCCCGTTAAATAACACACAACCTTGACTTTGGCCAACAAGCTGTATGATATTTAACTAGGTAGATCTCTAAGATCAATTGGATCTCATCCAATTCCTAGATCCGGTAGGTGGACCTCCAAGTCCGAAACATATATACAATATATATGCCAATATATTTTCCTAACCTTTTCCTCTGAATCAACTAAGTCTTGACTTTGGCTCAACAAACTTAATGATTCCAGTTAAGCGGGACCCATTGACAGTGGGAAAGCTTCGTAATCCACATCGATGAACAAGAAGTGACCTTGACTTTTGCCAACAAATCACAACTTGCCCAAGACATGCGATATGGAACAAAGCTTTCGTGGTTCAAACACATCCGCAATGGACATTGATCTTGACTTTGGCCAACAAACCAATGCCAATCTTGGATCTTGAGAGAGAACCACTCAATGGAAGGAATTCGCTTAATATTAGTTCTAGGGTTTTTCGCGTAAATTGGCAACCAATTTATTATCTTTGATTAGGTCTCATCATACACCCTTAAGCATGCATTCTAAAAGCATAATAAGGCGCGAATTAAAATAATAACGATATGCGGATGCATTCTACCCAATTACATAATACATTAAAGAAACCTCATTTACATTGAGGGGAATTGGTGAGAAGAGAATTATAAAGAGTCAAGAGATAAAGGCTGGACACGCAGGTCCAATTTAATAAATTTTAAATTTATTACAACAATTTCCAAAATTGCCCTCAATCATCTAATATCCATCTGATATACATTATTCATACAATACATCCATGTATTCACACAAAGCATGTTATTCAATCAATCTAATCTAATTAATTAATCTTTGAATTAAGTGATCATCTAATGTTCAATCAACGATTTGATTTGCGCGAGTCCAACTCGTTTAAGAATAAGTACTCAAAGTGTGTATTCTTGAATTATATCGAACTACAATATTAAATCCAATTTAATTTGTATTCAATACTAATTTACATTTAATTCTAAATTAAATAATTACACTTATTAATATGCCTTTTCGACTTAGATGCTAAATCTAATCTTAATGGGTCTCAAAGGCCCAATTAACATCCAATGTTAATTTAATTAAAGTCCAATGGCTTTTAATTAATTTCTTAAGGCATGGACTTTGGCAACCAAAGCCTAATTAGGAATCACCGTTTGCCATAAAATTAATTTTGGCCCATTAAGCCCAATTAAATATTTAAAGGCCCATTAATTATATTTGGACTTTATGGAATGGTTTTAGGCCCAATTTGGATCCAATCCAATTGTCTTAAACCAACTTGGCCCAACCAAGCCCATTAGGCCCAAATATAACAATTTTAGCCCAATTCCAAATTAAAGCCTAATTAATTAAATTTCAATATTCCAAATATCACAATTTTTTAATTAAAGTGTATAGCCATAATTAATTAGTTAAATTAACATTTCCAAAACACCAATTTAATTAATTAATCATGCTTTATTATTTTCAATACATGTCCAACATAATTGAAGCAAAATCAATTCATAACATGCTTCTATTGCTCACGGGTTTTCATGCATTTTTTCATCAATTTTGATTTCAATCAAACTAAATCACAAATCAATATATCTCATGCATTTAAACACATCCAATGGTCTAAAATTCAAAAATCACCATGAGATCCTAAGGTCCATAAGTTTCGGCCATGGCATACAAATTGGGGAAATTTAATCTAATCAATTTTTCTCACAATTAATCATGCATAACTCTAAGTTATCATAATCTAAACATAACCAAACATTCAATTTGAAGATATCATGCTCAAATCACAAAATCCCCAAAATAAAGTTTATGAACCCTAAATATTTCATGCTTAAAATTGGCTCTGATACCATTGTAGGGTTCTCCTAGAACATGCCAAGGATCTATTAAGCATAAACAAGTGTGAATAATCGAAGTAAGATTGCGGAAAAATACTTACAACGATCGGTTATGGCAGATGTGGAGATAACAAAAATTTACAACCTTTATGTAGTGCTCCAAGCTCTCATTTGTTTGTATGTTGAGATCCAAGCTTTGATCTTAGAATTCCAAACTCAAGGGGATAGTTTCCCTATCACCTTTGTAGACTCTTTTAAGTGCTAGCTTTGGAAGAAATTGCAACAAAAATCCTCCTATTGTGAGAAGCAACTCTCGGCAATGGATGGAGATGAGAGGGAGAGAAGGTTTCGATTTTGGCAAATGAGAGGGAGAGAAAATTGTGTTGTATTTGATTTTCCAAAATCAAAGTAACCTAATACCAAATCTTCAAAAGTTGGTATTAGTCTTTCACACATCAAAAATAAAATAATGATTGTGTAAAACACAAGCTAACAACAACTAACAACTTCCATCAACTTAAAGTGATGAGATTGACTAGTGATGTGACTTGATGTGGGCCCCACTTAATTCAAAATCCGAGTGGGTCCGCAAAACACATTCCTGGCTCAGGTTCGTTAATTCCGAATTAACGAATTTTCCGTCGCGATGTAATTAAATCAAATTTAATAAAATAATAATGCCTTGCAAAATTATTAGGAAAGTCCCTCGCAAATTAATTCTAAATTAATTCGTTCGCCCGAATTAAAATCCAATTTTAATTCTGTTATGAAATCTAATTTCATTTAATATATCGAATATATTATTTAATCGATTAATTCCAAATTAATCGTTCTCTCTCTTCTATTTGAATTTTATCCCAGATAAATTCTCGCCGTAATTAATCCTAGATTAATTTTCTCTCTCACATAATTAATCCTAGATTAATTCTATTTGAGTCATACGTCATCGGTGAATCTTCGGGAAGCGACCCATGAGATCCCTGGATATGTTGGCAGTAAATCCGGTCGTCGGACTATTCGAACACGTGCGTACCCGGTACCACGTCTTACAGATTTACAAGACATGGTTGACTTCTAGCAAAGCATCGTGCCTACCCCATTCTCCGGAAATATTCTTTAAGGAATATATAATCTATATCAAGCGTAGTATACCAAGTATTGCGTATTGCGATCCAGTATCAGATGTCACATTCTAGGACTGGGGCTGGAATAGTGTTTGCCCCGTACGAAGTATATATCGGATCACTAGCAACTAGTCTCTTTAATCGGATAATCATGATCTTGTCATATTATCCCGATAGTTGCAACATAATAGAGTATCAGTTCTGTATCCGTGTGTGATCATCATCTCCATATGACTGAAGTGATACTTCCATCTTGACATCACACCCAATACACTACGATTCTCAATAAACAAAGAAGAGGCGTACACATAACCTGTTAAAGCCCCGAAAGACCAAAACCAAAGCGTACTGATTGTCGTAATTATTAGCGATGAACGTCTCAGGTTAAGACCAAATACACCTACCCTGATGCGGATTCCTATAGACACATAGTCATACTACCAATGGGATTTCGTGGGGTCTATCCAGAGCGAAGCTGTTCCCGTACCATCGGTAAACAAAACCTCCTATTACACTTGCATGAGTATCCAATACCCAAATATATAAGAACTATGTCGTTACGCTTCCATAACGCGCACAAGTGTAATACTAGCCTATTTCGCATTATCGATGTCCAGTCTTGATAATACTACGACTAGAGATATTTAATGATTAAACCTTTGGTGGATTGATACTGTCTCATATCTTATAATCTGGAACTAATCATAAGGACTTTTATCATTTATATATTCAAGTAATCTAATTATAAAATGATAAAATAGCAATTTCCATTGTCACATAGTTAGTTTGTACAAAAACCACAACGTCTTTTAAAAATAGTGACGATATGGGTCATAATTGTCCAATACTTGTACGATGTGAGCATATAAGACTGGACCTAGATAGAAATGAATTTCTCATAATATCCGTTAAATAAAAAAAATCATTTCAATCTACTAGATGGTCATATATGAATTGTTCTGAATTCTGAGTGTACAATGAACTCCTTAATGGCAGGCTATGTCATTTGTTACAAAGGTGAGGTTACTATAGAAATCCCAACTAATAGCTACATACTTTGGAGACATTGTTTGGTGTGGAGTTGGAGACGTTTTACATAAATATAAGATTCACACCTTCTTGCGAGAAGTAGATGAGTATCTTCCTTAAGGGTTGAATCGGTACTTGAACGATTACAGCGCTCAAGTCTTTCTATTGCGAATAGAAAGATTAATATTCATAATGGTTATGAATAAATCGTTCATTAGAAAATCAATAGTACTTCGTAACTGTTGGGGTTTTTCAAGATGGCGCAGCGAAAGAAGCGCGGTTCGGGCGAAATCGTAGTTCAAAATTTTTAAACTTATGAATAAATTATTCAATATCCAATATTAGTAATTCATTCATATTTCACCTAAACATATTTATTCGATATCAAATAACGACATAAATAATATAGAAATACAGCAAAATTTTTACGAAAATATTTTTCCGCAGAATAGCATAAAACACGTTTCTGATTGAACCGACCCACCAATGCATATGGGGGCTGCCCAGGTCAGCCCCAATAGCACTTGGACATAGACCCGGTCGGTGATTCGGTTCTGGTTTGGAACCAAACCGAATCGGTCGATTTCTGGTTCCACAAGTGTGGAACAGGAACCGAACCGGTTAATTTCGGTTCCACACTGAAGTGGAACCAGAACCGAACCGGAACTGACCGGTTAGGTTCCGGTTCCGGTTCGGTTCGAACCATTTTTTTTAATTTCGAAAATAAATTAAAATAAATGAGATTAATTTAATAAATAAATAAAATTATTTCATTGAAGAGCTTGAGCTTAAATTTTTAAAAAATTAAGTTGCCTACGTATCCTCCAGGGGTGAGAGGAATCAAAGCTCATGTAGTTCCATTACAATTTTAAGATATTTCCCCTTTGTAAATTTACAATTTTATAATTATCAATCATCATTATCAGTTGATCCTTCAGCTTCGGTTCCGTTTGCACTTGTTGTTGCAGATGCATTATCGAACAAATCTTCAAAATCATCAGAGGCATCTTCTTGTTGTCTCAGATCAGCTCGAGTCCAATCATCCACATAAGCTGTTGCTTCTAGAGTGCTTGGATGTAATGAAGATCGTCTAGCTTCCAATATATTGCCTCCCAAACTGAAGGCTTGCTCAACCGCAACGGTGGAAATAGGTGCTGGCAATATCTCTTTAGCAATAATTGATAAAACAAGATATATATTTTGATGTCTGTTCCACCAGTCAAGGATTTTAAAATTTTTACTAACTAAACTTTCAATAGGAAACTCGAAATTTGTAGATAAATAATTATCTAATTCGTGGTTATTAGTTGTCGTATCCCTATCTTTTTTATTTCGTTGCAATAACCAACGATCCCATGCGCTAAGTCTTGTTTGAATTACTGGTTCACTACTACTAGATTCACCTAATGTTCCTAAGTTATATCTTACAATATAATCATTAAATAACTCAATTAAATCATTTCTCAATTTCAACATTAATCTTGTAATATCAATTTCATCTAATATTCCTAAATAACCATAGTAAGCTTGTAAAGCACCATTCAAACCTTCTAATTTAAATCTAGGATCAAAAACAGCAGCAATAAGATAAAGTAAAGGAATTTCTCTAAAATAATTCAATCATTTTACCTTCATAACAGTAATGACTTCTAACAAAACAATATCATTAGGATCGCTACTTTCAGCATGTTCATCGAGAGCACCAACAATATTCAAACTTTCAAGAAGAAATAAATGTGATGTTGGATAATAAACACCGCTAAAAATTAAAGTAGCATCATTAAAAACTTTTAAAATATCTAAAAAATTTCACAAATATCCCATTGACTAGGATAAAGTGTGACATTTTGAACATGTTGAGAAAAAAACTACATAATGTATCTTTGTATTGAAATGCTTGACATAAAAGAAAATAAGTTGAATTCCAACGTGTTGGAACATCTCTTGAAAATTTGATTGGTTTAATACCATTTATTTTACAAAACTTCATCCATTCTATCATAACTTGAGAATATGACCAAATACAATTTAGTGCCGTCTTAATAGGATCAATGAAAGGTGATAATAATTTCAGACCATCTTGAACACATAAGTTAAGGACATGACATGTACACCGAATATGAAAAAATCGACCCCCTAAATTTGGTTGACATAAGGATTTTAAATCATTGATGGATGCAGTATTTGCATATGCATTATCAAATCCAAATGTTAAAATTTTTTTCTACTAAACCATATTCATCAAAAATTACCTTCATCATTCTATAAATATTTTGTGCAGTATGTTGGTCATCAAAAACTCTAAATGCAATAAGTCGTTTTTGCATGGTAAATGATGCATCAATCCAATGACAAGTCACACCCATGTATGAGTGTGTTTTCCAATGGTCACTCCAAATATCAGAATACGACATTTCATCTCTTTAAATATTTCATTTAAAATAATTTTACCATCTTTATATAATTTAAAAATATGACGTTTTATTGTGTTTCGAGTCATTCTACATGCAGAAGGATTTAAAGCATTATGCATGTAATTAGTAAAATGAAGTTTTTCACCAAAGCTTAAAGAAAGATGTGTCATATAAGTTAATTTCGCAAATTCTTCTCTATTTTTTGCATCAGAATATTTAAATAAATCTACAGCACTCGTACCTCTACTAGATGATGCGTACCAGGCCATTTGAGTTTGCGTCATATCAATTCCAAGTTCAACCGGATGATGTCTTTTCAGGTGCTTGATCATATTGCCGTATCCACCAGAAAATTTCTAAGAAACCCCACAATAGTTGCAAATCGCTCTTGAACTGTCATCATTTAATTTTTCTAAATGAAAATGAATTTTGAAAACATCCGAGGAACGAGCCTTAACTTCTCTTCTCCGTGATTGTGCACCGACAATAGGGTCACTCTCTTGGGTTGGCATATTTGACATGATGTTCTCAGATGAGCTTTCCATTTTTCGTTTAAGAAATAAGTAAGAAAAATAAGAAAATTGACTAATTGCGAATGATAATAACTAATTGAATTGAGATTTAGAATAAGAGAATTGTAGGAATTGAGAGAGTTAAGAATTTGGTGTATTGAAATAATGAAAAATGAATCATATTTATAGAGTTTTAGAATTTGTTTGATACCAAAAATGCCCATAAATATAACCATTTTATTACCGTTATTAGGGATATATTAGGAATTTATAATTTTTATTTTTTTTATGCCTTAACGGCATTTATTTTTTATTTTGAGGGCAGAGAGCCAACGCTCCCTAACCTCCCCCAACGCCTAGTAGCCGTTGGGGTTAGGGTTCCAACCGGAACCGTTTCGGTTCCGGTTGGAACCTTTGAACCGGATGGTTCCACCAGTTCGGACCGGTTCGAGTTGGGGTCGAACCCCAACCGAACCGGTCGGCCACGGTTCTGGTTCTGGTTCCGGAACCGGTTGGAACCGGAATCGTGGCCCGATCTACTTGGACAGTTCGTGAGCTGCCCGAACAGTGGCCAACTCACTGTTTGGGCAGCTGTTACCCAATAACGCCATTTTTCATCATTGTCACGTATTTTCACTTCGAAACAATTTCCGATAATTATTTTTCTTGGGCAATTAAAATAAAATAATATATTCTAATTACAAAACACTTAAAAATATATTTTTATCCCAAAAATCAGATTTTTCTCTCAATTGTCGTGAGACCTCAATGGTTTGCATTTTGATCATTTTAGTCCTAATTTGTCAAATACAAATTTAAGTATTTCAAATCACTACCAAAATGATTTATACATATCATATACATCAAGATACAACTCACAACAAAAATCCCATAAAAATCCAAAATTACCGAGAGGTCCCAACATTTTCCAGATTTTATATTTTGGTCCAAATTTGTTCAAAACAATATTAGATGATATCCAATCAACACCAAATTAAATGTACAACATATATACATCATTATACAACACATATATGAAAAGCCTCAATTTTGGTTTAGGTTAAGAACCCTAATTTCTCAAATTAGTCCAATTAACAAAATTAGCCAAAATTAACCAAATTCAATACTTTAATTTAATCTTTACAACACCAAACAAGTCTCACCACTTTGAAACAACTCAAGAACAATTCTAGGTCATCAATGAGTGACCTAAAAACTCTATAATGGAACCAAGATCGTCAAATGATCATAAGTGTGCTTATACACCAATTATAAGCATACTTTGTTAAATACACATGCATACATATTTCATTCATGCTTCCAACCATCATAACACAAACACAAGAGAGTAGAAAAACTTGAGAACAAGATATGTTATAGCCAAGAACAAAAGAAACAATTTTTCTTCTAATAGGAAGTTGAAAAATACTTACTAAAATTCAAGTTTTTCCTTGGTTAACTTATTGGCTTCAAACTTTTTTCTCTCAACTTTCTTTGTTTATATTTTTAGAGGCTTGAACTTGTTAAGCAAAATGAAAAACAAAACCTTTAAATACTTAGGTCAAGGGCCAAAATTTGGTAAAAGATAACAAATAGAGATTTTGCTTTTTTAACTAATTAAAGAAGAAAAAATCAATTTGATAACCATTATCATAAATGTAAAAGTCAAACTTATACACTTTAATCATTTTCTTTAATAAATATCAACTTAGATATTTTGTATTTTTAATTACTTTAATTATTTAATAATTAAATAATTATTTAAATACAAATATCCAAATAAATGTATTATATTTACTTCAAATAATCCAAATACATATATTAATGATATATGTCAAATATCATAATTTGACAATTAATTAATTTGTATTGAATAAAGTCAAGTATTAAATACAAATACACATTAATTAGGAAATGACCAAAAGGCCCCATATGCATGTATCTTTCGTTTAACCGTTAAATGATATATAAATAATCAGTATTATTCATAAAAGTTGCTCTAGTGCTCTACGAGTATATTTCATTAGTGAGACGCTCTAAGTTCAGACATATCTGTCACGAAATCCAATTTCATGTACGTAATTTATGGAGAAAATAAGACTCAGGTAAACCATTTACCTCATAAACATCTTATTATTACCTTAATATGATAATGTCATTATGATGTAAAATACTAGAAAGAAATTTATACGCTCTCACTATCCTTCTATCTCATATGTATTCTCTATGCTTTGATAAAATCAGACAATCTGACTGATATCAAAATTAGAAAACACAAATTTCCAGAAAGCTCATATGAGTCCACAATAGGCTCTATAAGCTAATATACCAAACTGTAATCTTAGCAGAATACAAACTTCAGGGCCATTCCAAAATGAACTCTTCAAACTAAGAAATCACAATGGATCTCTTATCTGACGAAACCATTCAGAAACGCCACTTTGCATTTCTAGCTAAAATATATAGTTCAATATTAACATTAACCAACAAATCTTTAATTGTTCAATAAGTGTGACTAGAGACAAGTTTCCTCAGAATTTACATTAGATTGTTGAGTATAACTATTATCACTGTCATACTATAAAGCTCAAACCTTTTAATAAGATCACTTAGCTTTTGCTGCGCAAACCATTTGCACATCTTATGAATGATTCATAACGAAAGCTTAATCAAGTTCAAAACTTGATCGTAGTAAACTATGAACAATCTTAGATCTATGGTTTAATGCTAATTTCCGGAATCGATATCAAATATCGCTCCCATTATAAGTTATAGGATAATTTTCTTCAATAAGAAAACATCAAAACCATTAAATATCAAATACTTCGCAAATGATTCTGACATCTTATTAGACTTATATAGAAGATATTAAAATGTATTTTCATCTTATTAATTATGTAGTTCCATTTATAATTAATCACTCTCACATTTGACTTCAATAAGCCAAGTCCTTTCTACAATGGTCAACATCCGATGTTACACACTAAGTAATAAAATAATTTTGTTACTCGGGATTGTAGAAATGATATTCTATAAAATAGAATACAATATTCTATTAAATAGACTAAATGATAAATTTCTACTCGTACCTCCTAGGCGCAAATACTTTCAATTATATAACCCTTATATAAAAGAAAGATTCAAGTCTTAAACATTTCAAGATTCAAATTTTCTACTCGTACATATCATTTATTTAACTATAGAAACTAATGGAATCTTAATTAAATGGATGAATAAGTGTTTCTGGATCATATCCCTAAGAGTATTGAAACTAATTCGGTAACACTCAATATCAAGCGAATCAAATCGTATAAGATTCTATTTTTCCCAGTAACCAATTCCATCAAGATGGAATCGTAGAAGAATTATATTGAGTAAGAATCATATTCATTCAATAACCTTAGAACTTATTGCCTTATATTCATATGTTTGATCATATCAAATATCTTTGAACAATTCAAAGACTCACGATGAATTTTAAAGATACAGTTTTTAAAACTTCAGATCAAATATCTTTGAATCAGTCAAAATATTCTATTCGTGTTTCATCAGAAACACATAACTAAGTCACGACAATTCATTGACTAAGTTACAAAGTAAAGAAGATTGTCTTAAGTAATTTATAATTCATTAAAGTACATATATCCAATAAATCAATTTAATAAATTTTCCGGTCCAATGACAATCATTGGTTAAATGAGATTTAATCATCTTCCCGAATACAATATTCATTAAATGGATAAGGATATGTGGTGTGATAAAATCTCATAAAACATTGTTATAAGCTACGTACTTAACCAGATATTTTCCTTAATGTTTATCTATTCGTCAATTCACTACTAGTCATTTTAAAATATGTAACAACTGTTTACATAGAACAAAACTATCCAATAGTCGCAAGTTCTGATATCAAATATCAAAATAATCATTTAACAATATTTTAAATAACTAGACGGGAGATCTGGTATCCAATACCTATAGTTGTCGTATTGTGAAAATCGATATTTTCTACACACAACTATACGCATCTTCTTTCTTTAGCTTTATTATTTTGCCTTCAACTATTTGTAACAATTGCAAATGATTGAAAAGTAAATAGTGTTGGACATGTGACCTCTAAATGTCACTAAAGCCAAGAAACTTCATTATCAGATAAACAAATACCCAATGGGGTTTTCTTAATGCCAGTGAAGAATATCAAGACATGAACTAATTCATGTCAATCTTTATTACATAAGAAATCTCTCCAGAATGATTATATCATAGTCTATTCTAATCTAGAACCTATTCTAGAAATCTACAACCATAAGCGAAGTCAGAAAACATATATAAAATATGCATGCAGTGGATAAAATTTTAATCTTATCTAAATGCTAGAATAAGGAGAAACATAAGCGACAATTTTCATAATTTTACACACTGCATTAGTTATGGATTTTTAACCCAGTACTGCCTCCCACTACTTTACGTAATATTGTAATCCCTAACGGACAATGAGAATTCAATAATTAAATCGAATTCTATAATGGAAAGTGGACCCCGTGAATATATTTTGACTCACGGCTTTGGCACGTTCTCGCCTACGTATATTCACAGGTAGACAACTCATTATTAATCACACTCACTGTGACTTCTGATTTTGGTCCTGACCATTTATCGTTATGACAGCTTTCGCACGTTCACAATGAGGCGTGTCAAGGCTTCACTTGTCAGTGACAAAATCAAGCTACCGATGTAGTCCTGACAGCTTTGGCACATTCAGGATTTCTTATCATATAAGTTCTACCGGCGCAAATGAACTACCACACTCATACTTGCACAGCTTTGGCATGATATAGCTATAGCATCAGGAAATCATTCGCATCTGTACTGATAAGGCGGACCAAAAAACAAGTATTCCTAATACTAGTTACTATAAAATCTTATTTAACGGGGATTTCCTAAAAGATGTAATTCACTTTATTTAATCAAATTAAATAAATATATGATGTAAAAAGTAAAGATTAGATTAAATATCAAAATTTAAAGGGCTAATCATATAATGGATTCAGAATCAGACTCACTCTGATACCATTTATTGGGGGGTTTTCAGGACGGCGCAGCGGAAGAAGCACGGTTCAGGCGAAATCGCAGTTTAAAATTTTTAAACTTACGAATAAATTATTCAATATTCAATATTAATAATTCATTCATATTTCACCTAAATATATTTACTCGATGTCAAATAACGACATAAATAATATAGAAATACTGCGAAATTTTATTGAAAATATTTTTCCACAAAATAACATAAAACGTGTTTCCCACCGAACCGACCCACCAATGCACATGGGGGCTGCCCAGGTCATCCCCAATAGCACTTGGACAGTTCGTGAGCTGCCCGAACTGTGAACAACTCACTATTTGGGCAGCCATTACCCAGTAACACCGTTATTCGCCATTTTCGCTTATTTTCACTTCGAAATAGTTTCCGGTAATTATTTTTCTTGGGCAATTAAAATAAACTAATTTTGGTTTAGGTTAAGAACCC
This sequence comes from Zanthoxylum bungeanum, assembly GCA_019454045.1. Lineage (NCBI taxonomy): Eukaryota > Viridiplantae > Streptophyta > Magnoliopsida > Sapindales > Rutaceae > Zanthoxylum > Zanthoxylum bungeanum. The sequence goes on along the minus strand of SKCR01023911.1, from coordinate 21,217 downwards.
TAATTTTCCAAATTAGTCCAATTAACAAAATTAGCCAAAATTAACCAAATTCAATACTTTAATTTAATCTCTACAACACCAAACAAGTCTCACCACTTTGAAACAACTCAAGAACAATTCTAGGTCATCAATGAGTGGCCTAACAACTCTAGAATGGCAACAAGATCATCAAATGATCAAAAGTGTGTATATACACCAATTATAAGCATACTTTGTTAAATACACATGCATACATCTTTCATTCGTGCTTCCAACCATCATAACACAAACACAAGAGAGTAGAAAAACTTGAGAACACGATATGTTATAGCCAAGAACAAAAGAAACAATTTTTCTTCTAATAGGACGTTGAAATATATTTACTAAAATTCAAGTTTTTCCTCGGTTAACTTCTTGGTTTCAAACGTTTTTCTCTCAACTCTCTTTGTTTATATTTTTGGAGGCTTGAACTTGTTAAGAAAAATGAAAAACAAAACCTTTAAATACTTAGGTCAAGGGCCGAAATTTGGTAAAAGAAAATAAATACATATTTTGCTTTTTTAACTAATTAAAGAAGAAAAAATCAATTTGATAACCATTATCATAAATGTAAAAGTCAAACTTATACACTTTAATCATTTCTTTTAATAAATATCAAAGCCGTTAAACGATTTATAAATAATCATTATTATTCATAAAAGTTTCCATAGTGCTCTACAAGTATATTTCATTAATGAGGTTCTCTAAGCTCAGGCATATCTATCACGAAATCCAATTTCGTGTCCATAATTTACGTACCCGTAAATTATGACGACCATAGATAAACTCGCTAAACTATACAGGTCGAGGTCATCGCATACATATAATCCCCCCATCACAAGTATTCAAATTATTCCAAAGATATAGATATTAATGTTAAATCTCTATAGGTATAATCTCGTCGACGTTAACACTTAGAACTCACTTCTATAGTGTATCACGAATCCATGGATTTAACAGATTGCTAATCCTATAATGAATACATATGCTCTGTATACAAAACTGACAGATACTCTCTTGATACACACAGGATATCCTTAGGATCAGTTCACACCCGATGAACATGCGGAGGTCTGATCTAAATAGATCGGTGACGTGACTACCATCAAACTGTGCCATAATGGTATCTCAAGTCAAAGAATCATTATGCTACTCAATCCGAGAAGATTCCTATTGACGTTGGTGTACCAACCATTAGGTAATCTTCAGTGAGTCGTTCAGTATTTATCAAATAAACATCTACACGTCTATATGAGTCTCCCGAGACCCATGGTTCATTGGGATAAACCATCGGACCAAGTCACAATATACGACATGTACAGGTCTCAGCAGATTTTTACTAACTGACTCGTGTCAGTAAATCTTGACCAGGAACTTTATTTGATAATATATATCTAGTTGTGACACTTCCCAATGTCAATTACAAGCTACGTTGTAATTGCGCATTATATTATATATTATCGAGTCTTTATCTAATATATATATATATATCACTAAACATGATTTAGTTTCAATCTAATGAATTAGATCGAATATATATAATAAAATACAAGAGGTGCAACCATAAATAAATAATATTATGGAAAAAGATATTGCTTGTATTCATGAATCGGGCATGAATACGATCTGGATTGGTACTCCGAGCACCAATCCTAATAGTAACATCCCACTCTAGGAGATGCTACCGGCAGGGAATAAACCATATTATCCCCTTGAGCCTCTGACCTCCTGACTTTACTCAACACTGATAATCTTATCTTACACATAACTCGTGCACATGGACCTTTGCCCAACTTAATAATATGGGATGCATCTCAAATACTCATACTATGAACTCAATAGTACTTCATATTACAATTCTGATAATGAACACTTCTATCACAATAGCATACAATATCTCTACTATACAATATAAATAACAATTGGCTTTACTTAGACTCTGACTATGATGCAGCACCGACGTAACTTGGTGGACCTAAACCCTCTAGTGACTGGTAAAATATCTATCATCTTGAGCTCATCCTCCGATAAACCTGTAAAAATAAGAAACTATGAGTGAGGAGGTTAGATCGTTTGAACGATATAGTGAGTGGACAATTAAAATGGAAACTGATTTTTCTGAAAATTCTTGGTTCTAAAAAACTGAATCCTCCCAGAAAATGTTCTTTTCTGAAATCTCTTTCTAATTTGAAAACTCAACTCTTCTAAAAAGCTTTTATGAAAACTCTTTTATAAAACTCATCTTTTCTGAGAAATATTTTCCTAGAAATCCATTTATGAAAATCTACATCTGAAAACTCTATATCTGAGAAAATATGTATCTGTATATCTGCGTATGGGGGTGTTACGTATCACCGTCCCCCCATACGTAAAATCTGGGATTATGAGTGTCCCATCGTACGCAAATAAATGGTGGTCTTCGGGTGTTACGTCTTGCCGTCCCCGAAGTCATAAATCTGGAGTCGGGGTGTGGATCTATGCTACCCTCCAGACTCAATATCTAGGATCTAGGGACATCGATCATCCCTAGTCCTGAGCTGCGTGTGCACACGATATCTATATCCCTCAATTCCATATCCGAGTCAAGTTACACACTGAGGTGGGTTTTTCCCCCATCCCTCCAAAAATCATAAAATTCAAGTTCTAAAATCATTCATTTCTGAAAAACATTTCTCAAAATGTTTTCATTGAAACACAATTGAAAGAAATCTTGGCTAATGCCCTAATATCTCAAAAGTAAATCTTAATTCAAAAACATATAAGTAAATACAATTTGAGAGAAGCGTCCACTCACTGATTTTAGTATATGGTTTTTCCACCATATAATGTATACTACTTGCGTCATGTAAGTCGTGAATATGCGTCACATACTCTGGTTCTTTACTCTTTCAAGCCTCTACTTCCCTAAAGGCTTTCAGTTCTACGATAGAGTAGCTCGTCCCTTCTAAATGCGGCTAAACATATCGTGAATCCCAATCATTTTATCTCATATAAGACATTACTACTTTCTGATCCATATCTAGGTCATGTTGATCTTCTTGGGTTGGCTTTCTTGCCGACTCGTGATCTGTCTATCATGTCTGATGCTCTTATTTACTTGTTGAAGTCCTTTCTAGGCTCTAATTTTTGGGATAAATACATGATTTCCTTGGAGATATGAGAATACACGTTTCTGTTAACTATCTAAATCCAACGATGGTCTAATTGGGTGCCTATAAACTTACTGGGGTCTGAACTACTGGACAGAAGAATTATCACTCGTACTATTGGAATCCGCGTCAACTACTCCAAGTCTTATTGTTTCCACAACTCTTATCAACAATGTTGAGGTTTCCATTTACATTACTATCTTCGCGCTACGTTATCTATGTGTCTGTATGTACCGAACTTCCTTATTACTTCCTGCATCCTATCTCTTGGCTCTAAGTCGTACTGCCGAGGCTATTTGGTGTTTCTTTCTTATGGGCTACTTCCTTGATTCCTACCTTTTTACTCTTGCTATAAATTGCAGTTATGCCTTTTTAATTCTTATTGTCCGTACTAGTACTCCTGTTAACTTTTAAATATCTCCATTCTTTCGGGTCTGTCTTTTTGAACCTACCCAGACTCCTACTGGCATTGGTTTGATCTATAGGTTTCTACTATGTTTGGTCTATTCTGTGGACTTCTACTAATACTACAAGCCTCATACTAAAAATGGTATCAGACCTGCTCTAATACCATTTTTGTTGGGGTTTTGGAGCGGAAGCTCGCGGTTCGGGCGAAATCATAACTTTAAAACTTTTAAAATTACCAAATAAATTATTCAGTATCTAATATGAAAAATTCATTCATATTTCAACTAAACATATTTATTCAATATCAAATAATAACATAAATAGGGTAGAAACATCGCGAAACGTTTACAAAAACGTATTTCCGTAAAATGGCGTAAAACGCGTTTTTGTCCGAACCGACCAACCAATACACATCAGGGCTGCCCCAATAGTACTTGGGTAGTTCATGGCTGCCCAAACAGTGACCAGGTCACTGTTTGGACAGCAGACACCCGGTAAGCCCGAAACTCACCCGGTAACGCTGTTTTTCACCGTTTTCGCATATTTCAACTCCGAAATAATTTCCGGCAATTGTTACAGTGCCCAAAACACATCCAATACATTTATACAACATACCTTTCATCACCAAAATCACAGAATTTCAATTTTTCATGCTATAAATCCAATTTTCTCAATATTAATCATATTAATACTAACACCAACCAAAGCCACCACCTATGAAGAACTCAAGAACAATTCTAGGAGTTAAAAGAGTGGTCCTAACACTCTAGAATGGCAGCAAGTCATCAAATGATAAAATTGAATCAATATTACACTAATATCATCCAATCAAACTTCACACATGCATCTAGCCTCTAAATCCATCCTCCAAATCAAAAAGCCCCAAAATCTAAGAAATGAAGAAACCCTAGAACTATTCTAGATATTCAAGAACAAGAAACAAGCTTTCTAAGTTTAAGATTATTGAAGATTACCTCAAAATCTTGTAATTTCCTTAAACTTTTTCTTGAATTTCTTCATTTTCTTCCTTGAATCTTCAAGAAAATTTTGGGAGTTTTCTCTTATGGAGGTGTTCGACCATGGAGTCGTATGAAAGGAGAAAAAAAATTTCAACTTAAAAAATCAAGCCAAAACCGACTTAGGGGTAAAAGAGAGGTATTTTGGTCATTTAATCAATTAATCTAATTAAATAATGAAAATAAGCTTTAAATTAACAAATCCAATTTGTAAACTTTAAGCTTAATAAAATCATGCCGCATGTAACCAATAATAATCAAACATATTGCATAACAATTATGCAATATTGATATAATTTAATTATCTAGATATTTAACATTTAAATACCTAAATAATTAATTAATGCGATTATTATTATATATGTATTTTTATTTACATTAAATAACAAATACATATATTAATGACATGTGTCAAAGTCTTATTTGACAAATAATTAATATGAATCAAATCAAATTTTGTATCAAATACAAATACATATTAATTATCAATTGACCGAAATGCCTCTAATGCATGTATTTTTGTTTAACCGTTTAAACGACTCGAATTAACTCATTTAATTCGGTGAAGTATTATGAATAATCTATATTATTCATAACGAGTTGCCCAAGTTCTCAACGAGTACACTTCATATTGTGGGACTCTCTAAGTTTAGGTTTATCCGTCACGAAATCCAATTTCGTGTCCATAATTCACCCACTCATGAATTATAACGACCACGGATAATCTCACTAAACTATATAAGTCGAGGTCAATGCATACGTATAATTCCTTCGTCATAGGTTATCCATATTATATCCGGGATATAGATAATAACGTCAAATCCTTATGGTATAATATAGTCGACTTTAAAATTTACGATCTCTAAATAACACTAGGAACTCGTTTCCGAAGTTATACCACGGCTGTGGATATACTTGATCGTAAATATGTACCTGACCTATGCCATGTACACAGGACTGACGGATTCTATCTTGATACGCATCAGTCCACACCCAACGAATAGGCGAAGGTCTAATTTAAATAGATCGGTGACGTGACTGCCATCAAAGTGTGGAGGATAACTCATATATCCACTGTGGTATCTCAAGTCGAAGGACCACTATGCTCGCTCAACTCGAGAAAATTCATATTGACTTTGGTGTACCATTTATTAGGAAATCTTCAGTGAGTCTTTCAGTATTTATCAAATAAACACCTATATGTCTATATGAGTCTCCTGAGACTCATGGTTCATTGGGATAAACCATCGGATCAAGTCACGATATACGACATGTATTTGTCTCAGCGGATTTTACTAACCGACCCTTGTTAGTAAATCTTGACCATGAACTTTATTTAAGGATATACAACTTATAGTGACGCTTCCCAATGTCAATTACAAACTACGTTGTAACTGCGCACTACATTGTAAATCCTAGGGTCTTTGTCTAATATACATGTATCACTCAATCAAATTTAGTTTCAATCTAATCATAATTAGATATCTAATCGTAATTAGATCGAATATGTATATAAAAGACAAGATGTGCTACCATTAAATAAGTAATATTATGGAAAAAGATATTGTTCGTATTCATGAATCAGACATAAATACGATTCAGATTGGCACTCTGAGCACCAACCCTAACATAAGCAACTCTAGAATGACAACTTTAATTTCTAATTAATCTATTAAGCTTAATTACACTAATAAGCTTATAAATTAATTATACATGCATAATACCCTCGAACAAACTTCCAAAAAATTTAATTACAAATTCAAAGAGTAGAGACATCATCTTAACAACACAATTTGAAGTTAAGAATAATAGAAATATTTTCTAAGTAGAAGAAAGTGTGAAAAACTTACAAAAATCCAAGTTTTTGGCTTTATTTTCTTACTTTCTTTCACCTTTGCTCTCAACTTCCTTTGTAATTCTTTTGAAAACTTGACTAAGTGTTGTAATTGAAAAATAAAACCATTTTGTTCAAACAATTAAACTTTGCCGAAAATAACAACAAAAACTAAATAACAATTAATTTATTTTTGTTCAATTTTCATTAGTCCACAATTTGCAAAATTAAAGTTAACACTTTTTCTTTAATAAAGCAAATCAAAATGTGTTCCAATGGAAACTTTCCATTTTCTAACTTTAAAAAAAATCATTACAAAAGATATTTATATTATTAATTAATTTAATTATTTAACAATTAAATAATTAAATAATAAATATAAATATCTTAAATATATGTATTATATTTACATTAAATATCTCAAATACATATATTAATGATATATTCCAAATATCACAATTTAATATTTTATTATTGTGTATTTAATAATATCAAGTATTAAATAAAATATACATTAATTTAGAAATGACCGTTAGGTCCCGATTGCATGTATTTTTCGTTTAACCATTAAACGAGTTATAAATAATCACTATTATTCATAACAGTTGCCCTAGTGTTCTATGAGTATATTTCATTAGTTAGACTCTCTAGATTCAGGCATATCCGTAACAAAATCTAATTTCCTGTCTATAATTCACCCATTCGTAAATTATAACGTCCACGGATAAACTCGCTGAATCATACAGGTCGAGGTCATTGCATACGTTCAATCCATCCGTCACAGGTATCCGAATTATATCAGAGATATAGATATGAACGCCAAATCTCTATAGGTATAATCGTGTCGACGTATCTATTAGGAATCTTCTAAAAAACACTCGGAACTCACTTCCGAAGTATACCACGGCCATGGATTTAACAGATTTCTAATCATATAATGGACACCTATGCCTTGTACACAGGACTGACGGATCCTATCTAGATACACACAGGATAGCATGGGCATGAGTCCACACCCAACGAACAGACGGAGGTCTGATCTAAATAGATCGGTGACGTGACTGTCATATAAGTGTGGAGGATAACTCATATATCCACAGTGAGTCAAAGAATCATTATGCTACTCAACCCAAGAAGATTCCTATTGATGTTGGTGTACCATCTATTGGGTAATATTCGGTGAGTCGTCCAGTGTTTATCAAATAAACACCTACATATCTATACGAGTCTCCCGAGACTCATGGTTCATTGGGATAAACCATCGGACCAAGTTTGATATACGGCATGTACTGGTCTCAACAAATTTTACTAACCGACCCGTGTTAGTAAATCTTGACCAGGAACTTAATTTGTTAATATATTTCTAGTAGTTACGCTTCCCAATGTCAATTACACGTTACGTTGTAATTGCGCACTACATTATATATTATTGGGTCTTTGTCTAATATGTATATATCACTAAACAAGATTTAGTTTCAATTTAATGAATTAGATGTAATATATATATATATATATATATATATAATAAAAGACAAGAGGTGCTACCAAAATAAGTAATATTATAGAAAAAATGTATTGCTCGTATTCATGAATCGGACATAAATACGATCCGGATTAGCGCTCCGAGCACCAACCCTAACAATATTAAGCATGATAAATGTAATGGATGAAGGATCGGACCTAATATCATTTTTGTTGGGGTTTTAGCGAAGGCACAGAAGGAAGCTTGCAGTTCGGGCGAAATCGTAACTTTAAAATTACTAAATAAATTATGCAATATCCATTATCCAATATGAATAATTCATTCATATTTCACCAAAATATATTTATTCGATATCAAATAATGACATAAATAAGTCAGAAACAATACAAACCTTTTATGAAAACGTTTCTTCGTAAAATGGCATAAAATACGTTTTTATCCGAACCGGCCAACCAATACATATGGAGGCTGCCCAGGTTAGCCCCAATAGTAATTGGGCAGTTTATAGGCTGCCAGAACAGTGACTAATTCACTGTTTGAACAGCGGACATCTGGTAAGCCCGAAACTCACCCAGTAACGCCATTTTTCGCCGTTTTCACATATTTCAACTTCGAAATAATTTCCAGCAATTGTTCCAATGCCCAAAACACATCCAACACATTTATACAACATACTTTTCATCACCAAAATCACAAAAATTGCAGATCTGATTTGGTAACTAAAAATATCATTTTTCATGCTTTAAATCCAAATTTCTCAACATTAATCATATTAATACTTACACCAACTAAAGTCACCACAAATGAAGAACTCAAGAAATATTCTAGGAGTTACAATAGTATTCATAACACTCTAGAATGGCAACAAGTCATCAAATGACATAATTGATCTAATATTACACTAATATTATTCAATTTAGCTTCACGCATGCATCTAGCCTTCAAATCCATCCTCCAAATCAAAAAGGCCCAAAATCTAAGAAATGAAGAAACCCTAGAAATATTCTAAATGTTCAAGAACAAGAAACAAGCTTTCTAAGTTTAAGATTATTGAAGATTACCTTAAAAACTCCTAATTTCCTTAAATTTTCTTCTTGATTTTTTCACTTTCTTCCTTGTTTCTTCAAACAAATTTTTGGGAGCTTTTCTTCTTGAAGGATTCGGCCATGGATCTCTTTGTTAAAGAGAAAAAAAAACTTTTTCAACTTAAAGATATGGCCAAACAGACTTTGGAGGGTTAAAATGGTCATTTGATCATTTTAATCTAATTAAATAATAATAAGTTTTAAGTTGACAAATCCAATTTGTATACTTCGGACTTAAAAGAATCATGCCGCATGTAATCAATAATAATCAAACATATTAAATAACAAATTATGTAATATTGATATAATTTAATTATCCAGATATTTAACATTTAAACATCTAAATAATTAATTAATGTAATTATTATTATATATGTATTTTTATTTACATTAACTAACAAATACATATATTAATGGAATGTGTCAAAACTCTTATTTGACAATTAATTAATATGTATCAAATCAAATTTTGTATCAAATACAAATACACATTAATTATTAATTGACCGAAATGCCTCTAATGTATGTATTTTCGTTTAACCGTTTAAACGATTCGAATTAACTCATTTAATCTGGTGAAGTATTATGAATAATTTATATTATTCATAACACATTTCCCAAGTGCTCAACGAGTACACTTCATATTGTGGGACTCTCTAAGTTTAGGTTTATTCGTCACAGAATCAAATTTCGTGTCCATAATTCACCCACTCATGAATTATGACGACAATTGATAATCTCGATAAACTATGCAAGTCGAGGTCATTGCATATGTATAATCCCTCTGTCACAGACTATCAATATTATACCGGGGATATAGATATGAACATCAAATCTCTAAGGTATAATATAGTCGACTTTCAAATTTACGATCTCTAAATAACACTCGGAACTTGTGTCCGAAGTATACCACGGCCATAGATTTACTAGATCGCAAACACGTTCAAGATACTTATGCCCTGTACACAGGACTGACGGATTCTATCTGATACTCACAAGATATCATGAGCATCAGTCCACACCCAACGAACATGCGGAGGTCTGATCTAAATAGATCGGTGACGTGACTGCAATCAATGTATGGAGGATATCTCATATATCCACAGTGGTATCTCAAGTGGAAAGACCACTATGCTACTCGACTCGAGAAGATTCCTATTGACATTGGTGTACCATCTATTAGGAAATCTTCGGTGAGTCATTCAGTGTTTATCAAATAAACACCTACACGTCTATACGAGTCTCCCAAGACTCATGATTTATTGGGATAAACCATCGAACCAAGTCTTGATATACAATATGTACTGGTCTCGGCGGATTTTGCTAATCGACCCGTGTCAGTAAATCTTGACCAGGAACTCTATTTGATAATATACTTCTAGAAGTGACACTTTCCAATGTCAATTACAAACTACATTGTAGCTGCGCACTATAAAATATATTATCGGGTCTCTGTCTAATATATACATATCACTAAATCATATTTAGTTTCAATCTGATCGTAATTAGATCGAATATGTATATAAAAGCAAGAAGTACTACAATAAATAAGTAATATTATGGAAAAATAAATTATTTGTATTCATGAATCGGACATAAATATGATCCGGATTAGCACCCCGAGCACTAATCCTAACAAAATCACTCATATATATTATTACAGTTAAGAAAACATCAATACACACTAAACCCACTTTTGCCGAAAACTTACATAATCTATCGGATAGATCCAATTCATTCCGTTTTCACTCGGATTCCACCATATACACATATTAAATACACTCATGCTCAAACAATTCAAATTATATCATTACACTACTCTAAAAAGCTACTGGATACATCCAAACATTTAACGGCAAACGTGAAATTAGCGAATTTTTTATAGGGAGGTCTTACCGAGATTTCAATGGCATATACAAACTCCCAATGATCCCAGGAATGCGTTGGAATGAACGAAATTTCGATCGGAGCTACTGTTCATTCGAGGATATTATTCATCATTTCTTCCTTCCTAGATTCACATGCAACCGTGCACGGAACAAAAAAACCATCACCGTTAACTTGTAGTACTCTCTGAGGGCTTTGATTTGGCGAGTTGCTCATGTCGTGAAATAAAACGACAAACCGAGATTGGAAAACCCATCTCTCGCGCATTTCCTCTCTCTTTCTCGCCATTGCCGGTGTCCTGGGGTTTTCGCCGGCACCACAAGATGAAGGGGTGACTGGCGCACCCCTCTAGATCATTATGTCGGCCAGCGATGGTCGGCTGGCCGCCGACACGACCAGGTCTCTCAAAAATATTTTTGGGGACGGAGGTCGAGTGAGGGGTTTGGGTAGCTTTTGGTTTTCCTGTAATTTCTGAAAACTTCATGGTATTTATAGAAATATTTTTGAAAATTACATTTTGACCCCATGAAATTGCTACTATGTTCCTGCCAGACTTTCCGCAAATTCATATTTTGGAAGCCCTTATGATGTAAATTTCAAAAAGTTATCAACACGAAAGTTGTTTGTCTCGGAAAAACAAGTCCAACGATTCAAGAATCAGCTTGATTAGAGTTTGTTTGCTATTTTATAGCTGAGACAATAAACTTTCCGTGTATAACGATATAAAAAGGAATCACGTAACTGGTTCTCTAATTCATACTTTTTCCAATGCGACAAAGCTTACTTTAAAATATTCCGACCTTTTTTTGATACATAATCTCTTTTTTCGAATATTATCTCATTCCAAAACCTAAAATTTAATTTGGAAACCTTACAGAACTGTTCTGAAAACTATGGATATTATACTGAAGATGTCAGATCTATTGGATATAAATGTGTATTCATAAAGAAACATAATAAATATAATGATATAATTACATATAAAGCGCGCGCGAAGTTTCCTCTAGAGACTTAATATTGACTTTGAAGGTATTCTCATGTGATGAATACTATTACATTTCAACTTTTAATAAGTTTGGCAGTCTCTAAAAGACTTTATATATGCATGGATATTTAGGTCATTTGACATTGGTAATTACATTAAAATCCCAAAAGGATTGAAAATTCATAAAGCATATAAATCAAATGATCGTAAATTGTGTTCAATCAAGTTACAACGATCTTCATAGGGATTAAAATAATCTGATCGCATGTGATACAATCGTTTGAGTGGATATTTGATGAATGAATGATACATAAATGATCATATCTACCCATGTATATTCATTAGAAAGTCTGAATCTGGATTTTCTATTATAGTAATATATGTTAATGACACTAACTTAATTGGAACTCTTTAGGAGCTTCTAAAAATTGCTGAATATTTAAAAGAGATTTTGAAATATTGGGGAAATAAGGTACTATCTCGGGCTACAAACTGAGTACAAACCTAAATATATATTTATCCAACGATTAAATTAAATTGATAATCTTTTTAATTATTCCAAAATGGATAAAGTTAACCTAATGATTTTCTAGTCTCTCGATCCTAAAATGGATCTATTATGTCATAAAGAAGATAATGAAGAGATACTTGGTCTAGAAGAATAATACCTTAGTGCAATTGGTGCCTTATTATATTTAGCTCAATGCACTAGACCAAATATTGCATTCTCAGTAAATTTATTGACAAGATTTAGCTTCACACCAACTCGACGACATTGGAATGGCGTCAAACATATTTTCTATTATCTTCATGTTACAAAAGACTTTCGATTATTTTATTCAAGTGGGCTAACACAAAATCCAAGTCTATTTGGTTGTACTGGTGTAGGATACCTCTTTGACTCTTATAAGACAAGTTCACAGATAGGCAAACAAAGAACGTATATGGTTAAGGTCACTTATACATCACATTCAGACCCTATGCAACTTGAACTCTGCTATAAATATTCCAACAGTGATATATAAAGATGATGTTGCCTGTATTGCACAAATTAGAGGAGGGTACATCAAATGAGACAAAACCAAACACATCTCACTAAAGGTCTTCTACACTTTTGAGCTTCAGCAAAGCAATCAAATTGATGTCAAGTAAATACGTTCCACTAATAACTTTACATATTATTTATGAAAGTTGTACCGATACCCACTTTTTGAGAAGCTTATACGGCATGTGTCGACTGAGTAAATTATCTTGATGATATCTTTTGACGGGAAGTATTTTATCAGTAGGAGCCTATTCATTGACATGATAGTTATAATTAGATAAAAGCACATTGTACTCTTTTTCATTCGACCGGATTTTGTCCCACTGAGTTTTACTGGTAAGGTTTTAATGAGGCAATATTTGGTTGGATAATTATTGTAAAATTAAAATGATAGGTCCCAATGGGAGTGTTGTAAATAATGTGGTCCCTCACTTTAATATTTACAAATTTAGTTTATCCCACATTACTTAAAGATGACAATCTTAACTTAATATCTCCCTATAAATAGATAGTATCTCTTGTAATTTATAATTCATTCAGAATTAATAAGAAAAATTTACAATTTTATAAGGTACTCTCTTCTTCTATCTTAATTATTTCTCAAAATATAGTATTATCTTAATTATTATATCATTATTTTAATTTGATGTAGTGAATCTTCTCTACATTTTTTAAAAATCAATAAAATATATTAATAGCTGCAAGGTTGCATTTGCTTATGTAAACAAATAAACAATATGAGGGAATTTAATTCTTAATCTCCATATTACTATTCATGTAACATCCCGCCTAGGCCAGGATGCTACCGGCAGGAGACAGGAAAACCCATCTCCATAAGCCTCTAATTCTAACGAAATTTCGGCATGATGTATTCGTAACATCAAGCAACATGGCCTGTAGCCAGCACCATACAACAAATCTCAACATCTCGGCCTCAGGCCGGAACACAACCTCAAGGCCTCAGGCCTGAACTCAAGAATAGAATATAAAACTTGGCCTTCGGCCACAACTCAAAACTAAAACTAAATTATTACATGATTTGTACAATTAAGAATGCAAATACAATAACTAGACAAGGGGGTCGTGAGGACCCATGCTCGACCCAGGACTCCATTGACTGCAAATGGGGCGATCCACCGTCTTCAAGGTCTTCACAGAACTACAACTACTATCCTGCAAAATTGCAACTAAAAGATGTGAGTCACAATGACTCAGTAAGCAATCATGCAAAAATTTACAAACAGATATAACAGTATGATTCTTTTATCCATTTAGATACTATATTTCCAGTTACTGGCCTCTGATTTGAACACACATTCACAAACTAACTTGATTTCTACATTCCTTATAACTCATCATGTTTTACTTTACTACTAGCAACTGAAGTCCATTACTCTTATTCAATACTACAAGGATTCTTTCCTTGACCTTCCTTGGTACTCTCTACTATCCTGATGCAGACACTTATAATAACTTTCTCTCTTTCATTATCTTGAAATATCATCAAATCGGTAATATACATTTTCATTTTCATCACAACTACTATCAATCACGTACCCATACATATACAGAGTTAAGTAGCCTTACCTCAATACTCAAATAAAAACTCATAGGATGACGGCATACAACACATACGGATATCTGTAACGTGCTTACATGAATGTGATCATGTTGTCATGTATCAACATCACTGCAAGCCTCTCTGAGGAACTACTAGAACACATGATCATATGCTAAATTGTAAACCTTATCAGCGTGAACGTGTTATGTACAATAAATCAGGTCTGTCACATGTATTAACACCAACTATATGCCTCCCAATGATGACTAGCATATGCAATCTAAATGCATGACATGTGATTTGTTACCAAATTCTATCATGTGGTACAATTTAGAAAATACTTCTTGAAAATCCTTTTTCTGCAAACATATATTAAAATCGAATTTACTGAAAACCTCCCTCAAATCTTCCATTTCTAGAAGTCGTTTCTAAAATCTGTCTTCTGAAAACTGTAAACTATAATCTGAAATCCAAAAGCTCCAAATCTGAAAAATGAGTTTGAAAACTGAAAACTTTATTCTGAAACAATGAACTGAATCTGAACAGTAATCTGTGTCTGAAACTGAAAAGTAAACTTTCTCTGAATTCTGTATTTGAATCTGAAATCCGTATTTGAAACTGAACAATATCTCAAGACTATATTCCATATTTGAAAACCATAACTGAAACTCTTTCTGGGTTTTGTATCTCGGAAAACCATTTTCTGAAAAATCTGATGTTTTCAAAAACTCCTTTTTGAAAACTAGTATCTGGGTATCTGTAGAAAAACTGGCGCATGGAGGCGTTACGTATCGTCCGTCCCCCCAGTACGCCTATCTGGAGGCAGAAGTGCAAATCCATGACTTTGGGGCGTTACGTATCGCCGTCCCCCAAAGCATGCCACTACTGTCTCATAATCTGGGGGTCTAGAGGCGTGATATCTCGCCGTCTCCCTAGCCCATCTGGGAGGATCTGAGAGCGTCCCATCAGTCCTCAACATGTGCACATGCTATCTGTATCCGTCAATTCCAGCTGTATCTGAAGTTACATACTGGGGTGAGTTTTTCCCTCATGCCCCGAAAATTAGAAAACTCATACTTAATAACATCTCGAAACTGGAAGAAAACATATTTCTGTAACACGGTTTTCAAAAGCTTTCGAAAATAATCATTTAAAACACTTTGAATTCTAAAAACATTCTTAGCTTTTAAATCAATTGTTGAAAATCTCAGCATAATAATATATATATATATATGTATATATATATATACATACACACACACATATACATGCATATGCATTCTCATGTTTCTTCCTATACCCACCATGCTTTCTTATACTATCACACATGTACATGTGATACACTCTACTAATTAAACATGACTTTAATATCATAAATTTTCAAAATTATGCGTACACACATCATCCAAACTGTTCTAATACAATAAGCATCACATACAAACAAACATCAAATTCTGAGCTTGTAAACTCATTTACCTATATTCATTTGCACATTTATTCTATGTTCATTTAAACATTTCAAAATACTGTTTCGCAAAATACATACTTACCATGCATCAACGTACTACAACCTCTGGCAGTATATATATATATACCATTTATCTTATGCACAACTTAAGCACTTATGTTACTAGATGCATACATGTATATATCCATTCCGTGGGTAAAATTTTACACTTGCATTCATACATGTCTAAACACGTCAACTCACATATTTACTAATTTATACTTGTTCCTTAATACAATAGTCTCTAAGTTATTACACATATTATATACATATAAGGTTAGGTGTACGATCCCACGCTCATTATGGTCATACGTATATCACAAGCTTCCTAATTATATCCAACTTTCTTGATTTTATGCATAATCTAGTTTGTCCGTAACACATCTATGTTTATTTCATTGATAACTCTAGTCACATTCCCTAGGGTGTAGTTTTTCTACTAACCCCCCATACCCAGGTTTTATTAGATTATATTCATAACTATAACAATCATTCACTTGCTCCATCTGTGTATACATAAACCGGTTCATACCTATGTACATTTCTCTTGGCCTCTAAATACTTCTGTTTATCTTTAACTTATATTTCTACTTATAATTGCTTGCTCTTATCTATACCAGTCCACTAGCTTTTGTCTCCTACGATCATCTTTATATACACATATATATACATTTATTAGTTTCATACAAAGTGTTATATATATAACCTTATTATGTTCTACTTTTGTTCAACGATACTTCTTAATTAAACAAGGCATGAGTTACTTACCTGGCTACGCGAGTACCCACGATCCGGGTCCGATCTGTCAAGACAAATCACAACAACTGTCAGAACCGCTATTTGCGGAACTTCCAACTTATCTAAAACAATTACGGACTTTCCCCGAAACACCCGAACCATCTCTGATACTACGGTCTAAGCTTCATTACTCTAATACATGCTTACATACTATTATAAACTAGCTAGATGAGTCATATTCTCACTTTACGCGTTTGCGGCAAAACTTGCGGAAAAGTTTCCGCAAACGCTACGGAAGGGTCTCGAACCCTCCGAACTAATCCAGAATTACTCAATTACCCTCGCAATACCATAATTACATCATAACTAAACTTACGATCATTTACGCTCGATCGCGCGAGAAACGCCGTTTTACCGGAATCTCGCTAATTCTACCGAATCGATCACAACTCGTCCGTTTCACCCCGGATTCTACCACATTTATCGTTTTAACATATTAAAACATATCCAATTCATATCAAGGCAATTCGCTAAACTACGAAGCTACCGGAAACATCCGAATAGAAATCGATTCACTTGAAAATAACAAAATTTAAACGGAGAGTCGTACCGAAATTCCGAGGCCATATTCGGACTCCCGACGGTCATACGAACGCGCTGGTGTCGACGGAATTCCGATCGGAGCTACTGTTCAAAATGGGTTTACTGTTCACCGACGCTCTTTCCCTCGTTTTGCGTAATTTCAGCCGCTGTTCGGCAAAACCGCCTCCGCACACTCGTAGTACTCGTCGAGGGCTTCGATTTGGTAGGTGGCACGTCCCGTGAAACGGCCCGACGAGCCGGAACCGACACACCCAAGGTCGCGCCCTCTTCCTCCTTTTTCTCGCCGTTGCCGACGTCTAACGGCCGATCGCCGGCCTCCACGCTGCTTGCCGTCGCTGGGGGAGCAGATCGGCACCGGCGCGCCGACCTGTGGTGGCCGGAATCGTCGCCGGCGAGTCCTCCTTCCAAAAACGGCGCTAGGGTGCGGGTAGAGAGAAATGAAGAAGTTTGGTCCATTTGCAATTTCTTAAAACTATGAGGCAATATATACTACCTGGAAAATATCACTATGGTCCCTGCGAAAATAGCAAAACAGCCCCTGCCATAGAACCTTCTGGAATTTCGCATTTTTGGAGCCGTTCTGATGCGATTCTCGAAAAGTGTTCAACACGAAAGTTGTTCGTCTCGGAAAAAAGAGTCTAATGGTCCAAAAATCAGCTCAATCGGAGTTCGTTTGCTCAGTTCGTGTCCAAAACCATAAACTTTACGCGTTTAACGAAAATCACGTAACTGACTTTTGATCCCACGCGTTTTCCAACGCGAAGAAAATTCATAAAATGATATTCCAACTCATATAACATTGCTCGAACTCTTATTTCTCAACATCATCACGATCCAAGACTAAAACAGTCGTCCGGGAGTTTCCTGGAACAGTTCTGAAAATCCGGGATGTTACATTCACCCCTCCTTTTAAAAATTTCGTCCTCGAAATTTCTCTATCCTTGTAATTGCCGAACCAAAACCCGATCGAATATGCAGAAACTATCCTTTTCTAAACTCTGATGATATCACTTCTCTGTCTCAACTGTAAACTAGCTATTATCTGTAAACTAGATTCCATAACGGCTCATCTACTACTTTAATCTGACTATACTGGTCTGTGTCTCAACTCCGACTATACTAATCTGGTTCTTATCTCTAGCTGTACCGTTCTGATTCTGATCTCAATCCTTCTAGCCTCACAAGGGCCCTAAACTGATACTATCCGATCCTGGCTGATTCTCTGATCTGAAAGGCCGCCAGAGTACTAACTTAATCCAATTCTCTTCTCATACAAAGATAACTAATCTATACACATCAATGAGCCACCCATGGACTCATATTCAAGCAAACAAGGCACTAAACAATAGCAACAAATCATTTTAAATAATCATAGAATATACATACAAAGACCTTCGTGGCCGTTATCAAACTGAAGACAACCTCCGACAGCTGGATCCCCACAATTGCAGTCACTGACTTCTAGACTATGCCACTGACTCTGACTCTTAAACCTGGCTCTGATACCAACTTTGTAACATCCCGCCTAGGCCAGGATGCTACCGGCAAGAGACAGGAAAACCCATCTCCATAAGCCTCTAATTCTAACGAAATTTCGGCATGATGTATTCGTAACATCAAGCAACATGGCATGTAGCCAGCACCATACAACAAATCTCAACATCTCGGCCTCAGGCCGGAACACAACCTCAAGGCCTCAGGCCTGAACTCAAGAATAGAATATAAAACTTGGCCTCCGGCCACAACTCAAAACTAAAACTAAATTATTACATGATTTGTACAATTAAGAATGCAAATACAATAACTAGACAAGGGGGTCATGAGGACCCATGCTCGACCCAGGACTCCATTGATTGCAAATGGGGTGATCCACCGTCTTCAAGGTCTTCACAGAACTACAGCTACTATCCAGCAAAATTGCAACTGAAAGATGTGAGTCACAATGACTCAGTAAGCAATCATGCAAAAATTTACAAACAGATATAACAGTATGATTCTTTTATCCATTTAGATACTATATTTCCAGTTACTGGCCTCTGATTTGAACACACATTCACAAACTAACTTGATTTCTACATTCCTTATAACTCATCATGTTTTACTTTACTACTAGCAACTGAAGTCCATTACTTTTATTCAATACTACAAGGATTCTTTCCTTGACCTTCCTTGGTACTCTCTACTATCCTGATGCAGACACTTATAATAACTTTCTCTCTTTCATTATCTTGAAATATCATCAAATCGGTAATATACATTTTCATTTTCATCACAACTACTATGGTGGCCAGATCGACACCGGCACGCCGACCTGTGGTGGCCGGAATCATCGCCGGCGAGTCCTCCTTCCAAAAACGGCGCTAGGGTGCGGGTAGAGAGAAATGAATAAGTTTGGTCCATTTGCAATTTCTTAAAACTATGAGGCAATATATACTACCTGGAAAATATCACTTTGGTCCCTGCGAAAATAGCAAAATAGCCCCTGCCATAGAACCTTCTGGAATTTCGCATTTTTGGAGCCGTTCTGATGCGATTCTCGAAAAGTGTTCAACACGAAAGTTGTTCGTCTCGGAAAAAAGAGTCTAATGGTCCAAAAATCAGCGCAATCGGAGTTCGTTTTCTCAGTTCGTGTCCAAAACCATAAACTTTACGCGTTTAACGAAAATCACGTAATTGACTTTTGATCCCACTCGTTTTCCAACGCGACGAAAATTCATAAAATGATATTCCAACTCATATAACATTGCTCGAACTCTTATTTCTCAACATCATCACGATCCAAGACTAAAACAGTCGTCCGGGAGTCTCCTGGAACAGTTCTGAAAATCCTGGATGTTACAATTCACTTAGCTCACAATAATAGTTGGCTGATTGCTTTGACATGCTTGAAAGTGATTCAAATAATTTGTAGAAATTAAAATTTAAATAAATGAAATTTACCTTCATAAATTTGCATACTGCTAACTAGATTCTTAAAATTTGTTCTTATATAAACAAAAACCTCGTTATTTTTAGAAAGGGTCACACAGTCCTAGGTTTAGAACACATAAATTCCCAAAATTTGTGGTTAAAAAAGGATTATAATGAAGTCTTGTGAATATTTCATCAAAATATAAAGTATTAATGTTTTTTTTTCCTAAATTATTTTACTACAGGCACATACAATTAGGAAGTATGAAGAACTATTAGGGATGGCAGAAATCTCCAAAGGGACAGGGGCTCTCGGGGATCCTCCCCAATTGGGGATGGAAAATTGAAAAAAAATTAACATTGGGAATGGGGAGGGAAAATTTTAATACTCATTTCTTATTCGGGGAATTGACGAGAATTCTGTAAAATCTTCATCCCCTCCCAATTTCCCATTTAAGTTCTATTTTAATTATTTTTAATTTTTTAATAAATCTGTTCAAATATCTATTTACAATTTTATATAGATGTAAATAAAAAAAATATCTTAATATTTATAAAAATATACAAATAATAAATAGTATAAGGGCCTAAATGAAATAATTATATATATAATCAATTTTTAATGAGGGATTCATCATTTTAATAAGTTATGACCAAATAAAAAAAAAACAAAAAATATGAATTTCAATCTTTCATATAAATTGTTATTTGTGTAATTAGTATTATCAATTATTTGAATATGTATGTTGAATAAAGTTATAGTTCAACTAATATGTTTTTTATTGACTTAAATTTATTATAAGAAAATTTTATTTATTATTCGAGGTTCGGGACCCCCTAGAAAATCTCCTTTTATTATTTGTAGATGTTCATTCCATACCTTGAAATAATTACGAGAAGACGGTAAGAGATAGAAACATCTAAAATTTATCGAAAACGAATACAGAAATGTCGATCCCCTCACATGTTCTCCTCATTACCATCCCTA
>SKCR01023910.1:0-48614 GCA_019454045.1 Zanthoxylum bungeanum | reverse complement strand
CTTTATAATGACATTCAACTTATAAAAGTCTGTAGTACAAACTTTGCAGGATTCCATTCCTGAGGACAAGAAAATGCTATATTCTATAGTCAAATTAATATGTAATCCTCCATTTACTGGGACATCTCTACCGGATGAGCCTCCAATATGCTAAACCTAACTGGGAACTTTCAAGAACTTTTAACAGTGATATAAGTTTCTTAATTTACAAAAGCTCAATCCATACCCATTCGACAATGATGGATTGGTAAGTTCAGCAAGAATTGGACAAATCTGACAGAAAATGTACCCCTGATATTAAAAGCCACTGGACCAGCCACAATCAGCCTAGATGCCTCTCATTTAATAAAAAATGACAGAAAAACATATAGTATCCTGATAATCTAAAGGTAACATTCAAATGTTTTTATTTTAACTAAAACCAATGAGGAGATAACTATGATTAGAAAGTGGTTTTCACGTATGCAAAAAAATACATGAAAAGTGGAATGACCAACCTGATAATTGTAGTTTTTCCCACGCCAGGAGGCCCAATAAGCAACAAAGAATCCCCATCTCGAACAAAATCTTGCAACAAATTAGCACTGCCTGATACTGCACGACCAACACGACAAGTTAGACCAATAATTGAACCTTTTCGATTCCTGATGGCACTTATTCGATGTAATGTCCGGCTGATGCCCGCTCGATTGTCTACTGCAAAATCACCCACCTGTAATAACAGTTCTAGTAAGCCGAAAGCCTGATTTTATCTATTATTTTAATCAAATTATAAAGATTAAGATTTTTCTGAAAAACGAAGCAGTTGCAGCTCAATATTACTCTAATGAAATATGTAGGCACTCGCGAAAGAAACAATGAGCATATTATCCTGACAACTTAAAATTGTTCAAAAAGCCGCAGAAATATTCGAACTCATATACCTTCGGAACACATTCGAACAATTTTTCTTCCTTCCTTTAAAAGGCTCAAGGTTTATCTTCAAATTCTTCACTCGTATTGGAGAAATCGCAAGAAGATTTAGAGGTAAACAATAAAAGTCAACATAAAAGAACTTTCACTTCGACAAGTTAAAAAGAGAGTCCCCAAGGGGCGTGGCTTGGTGGTGTAGGGCTTAGTATCTAGTTTTCAGGTCCTGGGTTCGAATTCAGAGGTGTGTTTCTTGTAAGAGCCTGAGACAATCAGAGGTTTTGGGACAGTCAGGGGTTTTGCATGCTCGCTTAAACCCCGGTCGGGTGGTTTGGCGGTGGGTTTCTAACGTCTCAAAAAAAAAAAATTAAAAAAGGGAACTTTTTTCTGACTTCTGCTTCCTTCCCTTCCAGATTAACCTAACTTGAAACCTTCTAATGATGAAAATAAGAACTGATTTTGCATGCCCATATAACTTATCACATGAAGGATCCCAATTGGCACCTTTTTCATCTTTCAAGTTTGTTAAAAGTGCTCAAACAATGTTCTATAAAGAAGAAAGTATATAGTTAAACCCGATTACGAATCCTAAGAAACAATTAATCATAACTTGACAACACATAGACAAAACACCCACATCCCAACAATTGTGTAGCTATATTATTGTAAGCAAAAATTAGAAGAATCAAAATTTTACCTGAGACGTAGCATGTTCAATATCCTGGACTGTGATAGGAAAATTCGATAAAATAAAATCGCCTGATGGAAATCTAGCCAATGGCTTGCGACCCAAATCCATGACCACTTCAATCAATTCATAGAGCTCCGGGTGCTCGTTAACTCTTCTTCGCATTTCCTCCGGTAGCAGCGCCAAAAGGCGGCCTAATTCGACTTCAAAATCATCATTCACTGAACAAGAAACCCCTGAATCCAAATATGAAAAAGTTGAAATTTTTGTTCGATACCCAGAAAATTTTTGGATAAAAAAAGTTGGTTTGGTGAGAAATGATGAGAAGGGAAATGGGTATTTTTGAAAAAAGAATCTTGGAGTTTATATTGAGTGGGTATAAGAAGTGAACTGTGAAATAGAGAAAAACAGAGCATTTGTTTGTGTTGGCGGGAATTTGGCCTGGGGTTTTATGGCTTCTCGGCTCTTGTTCAAGTTCAGGAAAAGTGAAGATGTTTGAGGTCGTGTCTACAAAAAAGATGAATTTTTTAATTTTTTGCATTTCTTTTTCATGTGCTATTTTTCTATGTATATTATACCAAAATACAAGCCACATATTTGACACGATGAATTTTATTTTTCTTTTCACGGATTATTTTCTATGTATGTTGTACATAACAGTAGGCTTTAACACGGTTTGGTTATGATTGGAAATCGTAATCGAACTTAATGATTTATAGTTCGGTCAAAATCGAAATCATAAATTTTAACCGTAATCGAACCGAACTGTACGATTACGATTGAACCGTATTTTTATTTAATTTTTAAAAAAAAATCTCGTTCAACCGTAAAAAAATCTGGTTGAACCAGATTTGTTACGGTTGAACCGTAAATCCGGTTCAACCGTCGGTTGGAAAATACACCAACTGCAACCGAACCAGACTCATCCTATTTGGTTGCGATTTGCGGTCAGGTTGGTCAACGGTTCAGTTGGTCAATGGTTTGGTTGCGATTCAGTTACGGTTGAAATCGCAACCGTGTGCACGTCTACATAGTAGAAAATACATGCCACACATGTGACTTGCACGTTACTCCTGAACTTGTGTTGATTTGACATGAAAAAGAATAATCCTAGCCCCCATGTGTATGTGATCTCGATTTTAAATAATACGTTTCAAGTAATATAAAAAGATCGAATCCATAGAAATTTTCTATTAATCATATTAGAACTATATCTACTTTGTTAAAACTAAATAATTAATTTAAAGGATTTGGTTGATTAAATTAACTAATAAAAATCTAAATAAACGAAAAATTAAACCTTTTGAAGAAAACTTATGCAAGTAAAATTTTAAGGTTGTAATTTCACCAAGCACGTTAATGGATATATGCATCATTCATTCAATTGGGTCATTGTTATGGATTACTAATCTATAGTATAAAATTATCTATAAGCATGTTCCGATGGTCAGATAGAAACTCTCAACTTAATTCAAGTACTTATCTTCCTATGATAATTAATATAAGTCAAACTCATTAAGTTCAAGTTCTAGTATTGACTACGCATGTGCTATAAGTTTATTTTTATCCTGCACGAAAATCGATTTCATGAATACGATCACGCGCTATTAATTCCCAAGGCTAAACTAAAATTTTGGTTTCCAAGTTCCATAAAGTTTACCACGACTATCCTAATGTTGGCCAAGCACTAGAACGCATTAAGCATGAAGAATAGTAAATAATTCGGCACAACACTCAAAAGAATAAAGAGATACAAATTGAATTAAATATTGTGCATATGTTCCATTACAACTATATACTAATGAATTAGTTACATATGACATTCATTAAGCACAAATAATTCATTAGTACATGGCAAGAACTCATAATTAAAATTGAAAGATTAAAGGGAATATAAAAACTTATTTTGAGATTCTCTGCTTCAGTCTTCAGTTTCGGATTAAGCCTCAGATTCTCACATCGTTCTGGGTATTTTTCTTCACTCTGTGCTCTCCAAAAGTATGATTCTTTAGGTTTAAGCTAAACTTGTTCTTTTATAGGAGTTGTTGGAGACTTTCCTTCTTAATAAATTACAATTCTAAGTATATCAGGAAATTGACTTGAGTTGCATCGCAAGTGGAGTTGCATCGTGACACAGTCTTGACGTGACATTATATCTTAAATTTTACCTTGTCCAAACTCGCCATAGATTTGATTGTTGTCGCAACTAAAGTTGTGTCGCAACTAAAGTTGACGTGACATTATATCCTAAAAAACAATACACTAGCGAGTGGCATGCCGCTGATGAGCAGTCAATATGTATATATTTACCGCCTCTTTATCTTTCATTTTATGTGTTATCTAAAGTTGTATGAATATTTTGGTGCTTTAGGTATGTTTTGTAGATCAAAATCATATCATGACTCAAACAGGCTTAATAAGCGATGAACCGGAAAATTTGGAGTTAATCGGGTCATATTCTAGAGTTCAGCACATATGTCTCGACTCAGACTTGGGCATCACGATGTCATGTAGTGTAATTTTGAGGCAACCTAAAACATGTTGCGGGTCTTGATGCCGATCTATGAGCGTCGTGACACTTGATTAAAGCAAGTCAACATCGCGATGTCGAGACTTGCGCGTCGCGACACAGACACGTTTCATGTCCATGTAATTTTGAGGCATAACCTAAAGCAAGCCAACGTCGCGACATTGAGACTTAAGTGTCGGGACACAGACACATTTCCTGGTGCGTAAAGAACTACATTTTCTTAAGAATGAAAGCTCCCAGGACCTCATAAATAAACATAAGTCATCCCAAAACCTAAAGAAAAGATTCATAACATACTTTTGGAGCCTCAAAGACATAGAAGAACGCCTAAATCAAGACAAAGACAAAGTTCTCAACCGGTGCTGGAGATTAAAGCCGAAGACTATAAACCAGAGTTCTTTCTTCCTTTTCTTCTCTAGTTTATTCTTTATGAGTTCTTGGTTTGTATCAATGATTTTCTTGTGCTTATTGAATATTATGAGTAGATAAATCATTAATTTAGGGTTGTAATAAATCTTAAGTACAATATTTTTTTAATTTGCATATTTTTGTTCTATTAGGATTGTTATCGAATTATTTATTATTCTCTGTATTTGAATGCATGTTCTATTACTTGATCACCAATAGAATAGTCATGGTAAATCCTTAGGAACTCGACAGAGGAAATTTGGATTAGCAATGGGAAAAAGAACACATCATCTAATATTTCGAAAATATTTTCTCGTAGGATAGACATAAATGTTTCATGTCCGTGTCCACGAAAGTTTTAGGCAGAACCTAAAACTTATTGCGCATCACGACGCCGGTCTATAATCGTCGCGACACCAAATTAAAGCAAGCTAGCATCGTGAGGCCGAGACTTGCGCATCGCGACACAGACACGTTTCCTAATGCTTGAAGAACTCCAGTTTCTTAAGGAGGAGGCTCTTATGACCTCCTATATAAACATAAGTACGTCCCAAAACCTAAGAGAAAATTCATGACATACTTTTGGAGTGTCAAAGACATAGAAGAACACATACAACAAGACAATAAAAAAGTTCTCAACCGGTGTTGGAGATTGAAGCCGAGACTGCAAACGAGAGTTATTTCTTCCTCTTATTCTCTAGTTTATTTTTATGAGTTATTAATGTGTATCAATGAATTGCTTGTGCTTTTTGAATATTATGAATAGCTAAATTATTAATCTAGGGTTGTAATGAGTATTAAGCACAATATTTAATTAATTTGCATCTTTTTATTCTATTGAGATTGTTATTATATTATTTATTATTTATTATTCTCTATATTTTAATACATGTTCTATTGCTTGATCACCAATTAAATAGTCATGGTAAATCATTGGGAACTTGACAGAGGAAATTTGGGTTAGTCGTGGGAATAATAGCACATGATATGATTCTGTGAATAGATTTCCTTGTAGGATCAACATATACCTTCAGGGCATGCGTAACCAATATTAGAACTTGATCTAAATAGATTTGGTAATTAAAATGGACATATAGTTAATTAGCTTAATTGGAATATTTCTACTTGACCATCGAAAGAGGCTTGTAGATAATTTAGCGTTTTAGGTTTATAATTCATAATAACAACCCAGCTGAATGAAATGTGCATGAACTTATTGTTTGTGTGCTTAGGTGAAGTTACAACTCTATGTTTTTCTATCATATAAGATTTTCTGAAAAGTTATTATTTTTCATTACTTACTTTTCAGTTAATTAAATTATCCAAATCTCTTTCTCAACCATTTGTTTAGTTCTGGTTATGTATGTTTAATTTTAGTTTTAATAGGAAAAATAATAAGTCAATGTGGGTATGATATCCAACTTTTAGTCACTATATTAAATGAGTGATACATGCACTTACGTGCGATATAAAATCGTGATCAAGTTTTTGGTACCGTTATCGGGGACTTATTTTATTTTTCTTTATTAATATTAGGACATACACTCTACTCATTTAGCTAAACACCTCACTCTTTTTCATTTTTATCTTTCTTTTTGTTTTTCTTTTATTTCAGGCATCATGAACGATCAACAACTTGGACCACTAGGTTAGTAGCGCTAATTCCAATTCAGAATAAGATGATATCGATCATAGATGGACTTATATTCCGCATCGTCCTACCTCATCTTTAGGCCAACACATGCGATATCAAGACCTCTATCTAGATGGTCAACAATCAGTGCATTTTGGGGATGCTGGAATGATGATCCAAATACCCACATACACAGCTTCCTGGAAGTTTGTAGAACCTTCAACTTTAGCAGAGGAGCGAAAGAAAAGTTCACCTACATGTATTCTCATACTCGTTGAAAGATAGAGCTAAGGGATAACTCTAGTCACTATCAGTAGGGTCTATCACTACATAAGCTGACTTAGCCACCACGTTCATTGCTAAGTATTTTTCTCTCATCAGAACAGAAAAGTTGCGTAATGATAATATGATTCAGAGACCTTATACGAGGTATGACAGAGGTATAAATACCTGCTGAGAAAATGACCATACCATGAGATAGCAAAATGCTGCAAGTTCAGACTTTCTATAATAGGCTCAACAAGATGATGAAAACTACAGTAGACGTAGTGGCTGGAGGTGCGTTAATGCCAAAGATGAGAATATAGCATGTGCGCTGTTGGAAAAGATCGCCACTAATAATTCATTATTGCCAACAAAGAGAATTATGCATCAACGAGTAGAAAAAGTCCACAAGTTAGAGCCCAACACAACCATGAATGCCCATAGAGAGTGAATCTACAAGTGTCTTGAAGTATTAAGTATACAGGTTGTAAACAACGCATGAGCCATAAATATAGGATGTGAGGGCATAACATGAAGAGTTATACTCTCCATATGGGGAGTTTGTTATCTATGTTAACAACTGCAACAGATAAGGCCATAACCCCTACTCCAACAGTTACAACCCTGGGTTGAAGGAACATCCTAACTTTAGGTGGAAAAATAACCAAAAGGTAGGACCATCATATAGATAAAAATTCCAACAGTAGAATAGAGAGGACAATCAAGAAGGCAAACCATCCATGAAAGAGCTACTGATGCAGATGGTGAGAAAATAATATGCTTATAAAGCAGATCATAGAAAATGCCAAGAACACTACAAGATTGGAAGCCTTGGTACATAATATGGAAAACACCTTTCAAAGCCAAGTAGCCTCATTTGGAGCACTGGAAATCTAAATTGGACAACTTGCCATTTATCAAAGCCAAAGGCCACAAGAGCTATCAAAAAAGAACATTTTACAGAGGTGTGTAATGTCATACTACACAGAATAACCGCAACTAAATACAAGGATCCAGACATATTCACAATAGCCTGCATTATTACGGACTGCAAGTCAAAGGCACTTTGTGATTTTGAGTTAAGAATAAATTTAATGCCTTTACCGATGGAGAATAGATTGGGGTATCATGAGCTAAAACGAACCCCGATATCCTTGTATTTTACTGACACAACCATCAATATGCCCAAGTGAAAGATTGAAGATGTGATGGTGAAAGTGGGGGATTTTGAAATTTCGACAGACTTAATCATTCTGGAAATGAAGGAAGATGTAGATATACCCTGCATATTTGGAAGACCATTTATGGAAACAGCATGAGTGATAATAGACCTAGAGCAAGGCATCTTCACCTTCCTAATGAATGGATGGGAGTTGGTTGTCCGAATGTTCGACCATACGAGAGATCAAGAAAATCCAGAAAATAAAGCTTTAATAGAGCCAGTGGAAGTGAGAACGGAGAGGCAGACCGAAAAGGTGGATGACAAAACAGTGGTGTGTGAGGCCTTCAATACGAATATACATGAAAAGTACTACATCATAGCTGCATTGTGTCATCAATTTGACACCACGATCGACTACGGTCTAAAATCGCCAAAACCACTGGACCATACTCTAACTAGACCACCACTAAAAGAGACACAAAAATCAAGCGGTGTGCCAAAGCAGTAAGTGAAGGCAACTCTTCCAGCCACTAGTAAGAGTAAACAAGTCTGGGTGAGAGTGGAAGATCGAGGGAAGCAGACCAGTGCAAATCAATCCAAGTATATACTGCCATATAGAAATAAAGGGCGTATGATTACGAATGAGGCGTCTACAACCCGAACACTTGAATTGAAGCCACCCTGAGGATTGTTTATTGTGTGTCTTTCGTCTATTTGAAATTTTCCATGTGTAATTATGCAGGTACTGACACAATCCGCATAGCCTACAAAACCAAAATCTAATCATAAGTTGAACTACGTGTCGCGATGCTAGACCTAAAGACGTAGGAGTATGATAAACCCCATACATGGTAGTGTTGTTCCTCATTTTTGTTCTTTACGCCTATTCTACATTGGGGACGATATAAACTTTAAGTTTAGGGGTGTGCACATGTGTGCATGTTAGCTTTTGTGCCTGCTATTGTCATTTTTTTTTTTTATAAAAAATGAAAAAAAAAAAAAAAATTTTAAGTCATAGGT
This sequence comes from Zanthoxylum bungeanum, assembly GCA_019454045.1. NCBI lineage: Eukaryota > Viridiplantae > Streptophyta > Magnoliopsida > Sapindales > Rutaceae > Zanthoxylum > Zanthoxylum bungeanum. The sequence goes on along the minus strand of SKCR01023910.1, from coordinate 40,000 downwards.
AGTGAAGTATAAGTCTGAATGATAAATTTATTTTCTTTAGGATAAAGTGTTAGTGTCTCTAAGACTTGCCAAGGATCCTAAAAATGATTCTAGTGTGAATTAATCAAGAAAGTTTGCGGAATAACTTACATTGATCGATTTTAGGATTTCAAAAATTCCATGGATGTAAAAGCTTCAAGCCTTTAAAGTGAATTCCAAACTCAATGGTGAGTTTCCATATCACATTTCTATGACCCTTTTAAGTGCTAGCTTGAACAAAATTGAAACAAAATTTTCCTCCAAGAAGAAGAATAAGTTTCGGCCATGTAGAAAGAAAAGAATGAGAGAGTTTTGTGTTGTGTTGTCTTTTGGTTTCCAAAACCAAGTTTAACAAATTATTTTCCAAAAACAAGGTAGGTGAAAAGTAAATGGATTCATTTAATTTAAAGCCCAACTACCTCCATCAAATGTCAAACATTTGATATAAGTAAAGTGGGTCCCACCACTTTAAATTCCAAATTTAGTTGGCTTATACAACACACTTTGGGCCCGAGTTCGTTTAATCCGATTAAACGAATTTTCCGTTGCGACGTAATTAAATCCAATTTAATTTAAATAATAATGCCTAGCAAAATTATTACGAAAGTTGCTTACGAATTAATTTCAAATTAATTCGTTCGCTTGAATTAAAATCCAATTTTAATTCCGTATTGAAAATCTAATTTCAATTAATATATCTGATATATTATTTTCGCCCAATTAACTAAATTAAATAGTAAAATCCAATTTAACTATTAAATTTACTTTGTCGAATAATTCTAAATTAATCGCGTTCTCTCTTCTAAACGAATTTAATCCTAGTTAAAATCTCGCCATAATTAATCTCAGATTAATTCTGTTCGAGTCAAATGTCATCGGTGAATCTTTGGGAACCGACCCAAGAGATCCATGGATATGTTGGCAGTAAATCCGGTCATCGGACTATCCGAACACGTGCGTACCAGATACCACGTTCTTACCGATTTACAAGACATGGTTAGCTTCTAGCAAAACACCGTGCCTACCCAATTCTCCAGAAATATTCAACGAGTAATATATAATCTGTATCAGGCATAGTATATAATGTATTGCATAATACGATCCAGTATCTGATGTCACATGCTAGGCCTATGGCTGGAATTGTGTCTGCCTCGTACGAAGCATATATCGGATCAATAGCAACTAGTCTCTGTAATAAGATAATCATGACCTGGTCATATTATCCCGATAGCTGCATCATTTGAGAGTACTAGTTCTGTATCCCTGCGTGATCATCATCTCCATATGACTGAAGTAATACTTCCATCTTGACATCACACCCAATACACTACGATTCTCAGTATACCCAGAAGAGGCGTACACATAACATGTTAAATCTCCGGACGACCAAAACCAAAGTATACTAATTATCGCAAGTATTAGCGATGCAAGTCTCAGGTTAAGACCACATACACCTACCCTGATTCAGATTCCCATAGACACATAGTCATACTACCAATGGGATTCCGAAGGGTCTATCCAGAGCGAAGTTGTTCCCGGTCCAACGGCTAACAAAATCCCCTATCACACTTGTATAACGCGCACAAGTATAATACTAGCCTATTCCGCATTATCGATGTCCAGTCTCGATAATACTACGACTAGAGATATTTAATGATTAAACCTTTCGTGGATTAATACTGTCTCATATCTTATTAATCCGGAACTAATCATAAGGACTTTTATCATTTATATATATCCAAGTAATCCAATTACAAAGTGATAAAAGAGCAATTTCATTTGTCACATAGTTAATTTGTACAAAAATACCATATCTTTTACAAATAGTGATGTTATGGGTCATAATTGTCCAATATAAAGTCTTAGAAAATGATAAGTGCCTAATTTACTCTTATCTGATGCCTTGAGTAGGTGATCTAGGTTAGACTCGTAAGCATTTAAAAGTAGGTTTTTAGCAATAAGATCCTAGGTAGTCAATAAAGTGACTAGTTGAGAAAGTTATTAGATGATGAATGATCATTTACTTAGATATATGTCTCGGTCTGCTAGTATTATGATGTGTGGTATGGCTAAAATAAAGAAGAACAAAAGAAACAGAAAATATGAAAAAAAAAAAACAGAGAAAAGATAAAGATAAACCACATATAATCGATAAGCGTGAAGTTACCCATTGGCGATGTTAGGACCACCATTAGGAGAAATACTACCTTAAAGGGTAGGTGAGTTAAGAATTAGAGAGAAAAGTCATGTCATATTGAGCATAATTTGGCGGACTTATAGCTTATTTGAGATATTTAGGTTGGTTTGACTTATCGGATCTCAATTTTTGAGACCAAATAACCGAGTTGACCTACTCAAGAATCGAACTATGATCATACCTTTATACACACACATTGTGAGTCTGACTTATATAATTTTTTCAAGAATTTGGGCTTGAGTTGCATTGAGCACTTTGAAGTTTTCTTTGGTTTCGTTATTGGGTATTCTCTAGGGACAATATTTTGTGTAACTTCCATAAGTGTTTTAGTTATTTTTATTTTTGCATTTTTGAGTGATTGTTAGTGTGTTTTCAAAGACGTTTGTGAGTGTCATTGTTGTAAGTCTTCATGAGACTATAACTCATACACCAGGGCCGTCTAAGTGTTTAAAGGCTTATTGCATACGCTAAATGCAACTGTGATCCATACGAAAATGGTTTATGTTATTTTATTTTAGTTTTTTTATTTTGTGTTATTTATTGATGTTTTGATCGAGGTCTAGAAAAATATTAAGTTTGAGAGTGTGATGAGCGGTCAATATGTCTATATTTACTGCCCATTTATATTACATTTTGTATGTTATCTCGAGTTGTATGAACGGTTTGATGCGCTTTAAGTATGTTTTGTATGTCAAAATCATATTATGACTCAAATAAACTGAATGAGCAATGAATCGGCAAATTCGGAGAAAAATCGAGCCATATTCTGGAGTTCAGCATGGGCATCTCGACTAAGACTTGGACATAGCGACGCTCTATAGTGTAATTTTGAGGCAGAACCTAAAACTTGTTGTGTGTCGCGACACCCGATTAAAGCACGCTAGCATCACGATGCCAAGACTTATGCTTCGCGACACAGATGTATTTCCTGATGCGTGAAGAACTCCAATTTCTTAAGAATGAAAGCTCTCAGGACCTCCTATATAAACATAAGTCCTCCTAAAACTAAAGAGAATACTCAAAACATATTTTTGGAGCCACAAAGACATAGAAGAACACATAGAACAAAACAAGAACAAAGTTCTCAACCGCTGTTGGAGATTGAAGCAGAAGACTACAAATGAGAATTTTTTCTTCATCTTCTTCTCTAATTTATTCTTTACGATTTCTTACTTTGTATCAATGATTTACTTGTATTTATTGAATATTATGAGGAGCTAAATCATTAATATATGGTTGTAATAGATTTTAAGCACAATATTTAATTAATTTGCATTTTTTTATTCAATTGGGATTGTTGTTGAATTATTTATTATTCTCTATGTTTGAATGCATGTTCTATTACTTGATCACCAATAGAATAGTCGTGGTAAATCCTTAGGAGCTCGGCAGAGGTAATTTGGGTTAGCCATGAGAATAATAGCGCATGATCTAATTCTGTGAATATATTTCCTTACATGATACACATATAGCTACAGAACATGCGTAGCCAATATTAGAACTTGATCTTAATGGATTTGGTTCAAGTTAGTTAACATAGACATTGTTGGGGGTTTGGGCAAAGGGAGCGGCGGAAGCGCTGTTCGGGCGAAATCATAATTTTAAAACTTTTTTAAATTACCGAATAAATTATTCAATATCTAATATGAATAATTCATTCATATTTCACCTAAAAATATTTATTCGATATCAAATAACGACATAAATAGTTAATATACATCGCGAAACTTTTACGAAAATATTTTTCCGCAAAATGGCATAAAATGTGTTTTTGACAGAACCGACTGTCCAATACACATGAGGGTTGTCCAGGTCAGCCCCAATAGTATTAGGGCAGTTCATGGGCTGCCCGAAAAGTGAAAAATTCACTGTTTGGGCAGCCTCCACTCGGTTGGCTCAAAAGTCACCCGGTAACGCCGTTTTTCGCCGTTTTCGCTTATTTCAACTCCGAAACAATTTACGGTAATTTCCAACACCCAAAACACATCCAATACATTTATATGATATATTTTTCATCACCAAATGAATATTATTTCCAGATATGATCCAGAAGCTAAATATATAAATTTTTCATACTTAAAATCCAATTGTCCAACATTAATCTAATTAATCTTAACACCAACTAAAGTCACCACAAATGAACCACCCAATAAAAATTCTGGGCATTACAAGAGTGGTCATAACACTCTAAAATGGAAACATATCATCAAATGATAAAATTGAATCAATATTACAAGAATATCATCCAATACAACTTCATACATGCACAAAACCTTCCAATTCATCCTCCAAACCAAAAAGCCCCAAATTTATAGAAAATAAGAAACCCTAGGATCTCACTAGATCATCAAGAAACAAGAAACATAATTTCTAAGCTTAGGGATTTGTAGAATTACTTTTAATCCTCTATTTCCTTAGCTTTTTTCTTGATTTTTCTTCATTTCTCATCTTGAATCATCAAGAAATATTTGAGAGCTCTTTTTATGGAGGAGGTTTTCGGCCAAGAAAGAACAAGAAGAGAAAAGAAAAATTTTCTCCTTTAAAATGCAAAAAACCGACTTTAGAGGGCTATTTTAGTCATTTTCCAAATTTAATCCAATTAAATTAAATCAAACTTTATGTTAACAAATCATAATTGCACACCTAAAGTTTAATTAAAATATGCCACATGTATCAATAATAATTAGCCATATTTCATAACATTTATGTAATATGGATATTATTTAACTATTCAAATATTTAACATTTAAATATCTAAATAATTAATTAATATAATTATTATTTTATATGTATTTTTATTACATTAAATAAAAAATACATATATTAATGGCATGTGTCAAAATCTCATTTCACAATTAATTAATGTGTATCTAATCAAATTATGTATCAAATACAAATACATAATAATTACGATTGACCAAAAAAGCCCATATGCATGTGTTTTCGTTTAACCGATTAAACGATTCGAATTAACTCATTTAATCCGATGAAGTATTACGAATAATCTATATTATTCATAACGTGTTGCCCAAGTGCTCAACGAGTACACTTCATTTTTTGGGACTCTCAAAGTTTAGGTTTATCCGTCACGAAATCCAATTTCGTGTCCATAATTCACCCACTCATGAATTATGACGACCACTGATAATCTCGCTAAACTATGCAAGTCGAGGTCATTGCATACGTATAATCCCTCTGTCACAGGCTATCCATATTATACCTGGGATATAGATAAAAATGTCAAATCCGTATGGTATAATATAGTCGACTTTTAATATACGATCTCTAAATAACACTCGGAACTGATTTCCGAAGTTATACCACGGCCATGGATTTACTAGATCGTAAACACGTGAGGATACCTATGCCCTGTACACAGGACTGACGGATTCTATCTTGATACATACTGGATATTATGAGCATCAGTCCACACCCAACGAACAAGCAGAGGTCTGATCATGATTAGATCGGTGACGTGACTTCCATCAAATTGTGGAGGATAACTCATATATCGACTATGGTATCTCAAGTCAAATGACCACTATGCTCGCTCAACTCGAGAAGATTCCTATTGACGTTGGTGTACCATCTATTAGGAAATCTTCAGTGAGTCGTTCAATATTTATCAAATAAACACTTACATGTCTATACGAGTCTCCCGAGACTCATGGTTCATTGGGATAAACTATTGGACCAAGTCACGATATACGACATGTACTGGTCTCAGTGGATTTTACTAACCGACTCGTGTTAGTAAATCTTGACCAGGAACTTTATTTAAGGATATACAACTTATAGTGACGCTTCCCAATGTCAATTACAAACTACGTTGTAACTGCGCACTACGTTGTAAATCCTAGGGTCTTTGTCTAATATACATGTATCACTAAATCATATTTAGTTTCAATCTAATCATAATTAGATATCTAATCGCAATTAGATCGAATATGTTTATAAAAGATAAGAGGTGCTACCATTAAATAAGTAATATTATGGAAAATGGAATTGCTCGTATTCATGAATCGGACATAAATACGACCCGGATTGGCACTCCGAGCACCAACCCTAACAGACATATAGTTAATTCGCTTAATTAGAATATTTCTACCTGACTATTGAAAGATACTTGTAGATATTTTAGCATTTTAGGTTAAAAATTAATAATAACAACCCAATTAAATGAAAAGTGCATGAACTCAGAGTTTGCATACTTAGGTGAATTTACAACCCTAGGATCTTCTGTCATATAAGGTTTTCCCAAAAGTTGTTATTTATCATTTTCTTAATTTTTAGTTAATTAAATTACTCAAATCTCTTTTTCAACCACTTGTTTAGTTCTAGTTAATTCGGTTTAGTTTAGTATTAATAAGAAAAATAATAAGTCCATGTGGGTAGGTTATTCGACTTTTAGTCACTATATTACTTGAGTGATACGTGCACTTGCGTGTGGGAGTAAAATTGTGATCATCCTCTCATCCTGAACAATATTGAGCTCTTGTAAATACTGTTGTAATAACTGCTGCTGTTGTAATAACAATGGTAGTACAATAGCAGAGTTGCTATTTTTATTACAACACTGAGTTGTAACAACAACGTGCAGAACTGAATTACATATCCAAATAGCAAAAAGTTACATATCCAATAATTATATAATCACGAGTTACATATCCAATATTTATATAATCACATGAGTTATATATCTAATCCAAATATAATCACATGAGTTATATATCCAAAGAGCAAAAGCGTTACATGTTCAATCTTCATATAATCACATGAATTACATATCCAATCTTTATATAATTATAAGGGTTACACATCCAATCTCATATAATCACATGAGTTACATATTCAATCCAAATATAATCACACAGGTTATATATCCAAAGAGAAAAAGAGTTACATATCCAATCTTTATATAATCACAAGAGTTACATATCCAATCTTCATATAATCTATGAGTTCCAATCCAAAGCAAGCTACTGTTGTAATTACAATAACAGAGCTACTGTTGTTATTACAACAGTGAGCTACTGTTGTAGTAAGAACAACAATAGAACTGTTGTTGTTGTAATTACAATAATAAACTGTTTTGCTATTACAATAGTGAGCTGCTGTAAATAACAAGTCACTAACATAATATTTTTTATACTAACTCATTTTACAAAGTCAAGTCAGAGGTGCCACCTAAGGGTTAACACAAAATCTTCCAAGAAAACACATTCATTCTAAATGAATATCTGAAGAGTTAGTCATAAAATTAAACATGAGTTAGAAGAAATTAAATAATTTACCATCACAAAGTTGTAATTGTTGGGATATATGCCCAGAAACATAATGTAATATGTAAACGTGATTTTATTTTAAGTAATAAACGATACAGTTATTCATTTATTAAAATGTTGATTTTAAGTTGCATATTATAAATTATAACGTATGCCCTTGGATACTAAAGTACTTTCAGATTTAGTGTATAAGTTTTATACAAAAATGATTTAAATCTGAAATTAGTAATCCTAAATAGTCCATAGAGAGCAAACAAAGACAGGCACTTTGTTTGTGGTTTATCTATAACTATGGTCCATTCCATATTGTATGACGAATTTGATCCAGGTTCGTTCATGTGGTGACATGGGAATAGAGGCATCTTATATGATGCGATCAAATAAGACTGGACCAAGACAAAAATGAATTTCTTTTAATAGCCGTTAAACAAAGAAATTTGTATCAGTATAATAAATGATCATATATTGGTTGATTTGAATCCTATGTGTATTACAAACTCATGCATGACAGGCTATGTCCTTTGATTTACACAGGTGAGGTTAGTACTGCAATCTCGACCAATAGCTACGTATTTTGGGGACATGGTTTGAGGTGTAGTTGTGGACGTTTTACATAGATATGAAATCCACTCATTCTTGCGAGAAGTAGATGAGTATCTTCCTTAAGAGTTGATTCAATACTTAAATGGTTAGAACGCTCAAACCTTTCTATTACGAATAGAAATATTAATATTCATAATAGTTATGAATATCGTTCATTAAGGAATCGATGATACTTATGGCACAAAATAATTAGAGGGGTATAACAGACATTATGACCCGACTCTAATTATGAGATACTCGTGGAGGGTCAATTTGTATGCAGTGATTATATCGGTAGACGTCGATGAGTTTCAGTATAAAATATATCTACAGTAATGAGAGCGCAGCTTTGGGTTTTTAGTGGAATAACCTAAAGTTAATAATTCAAAATATTTAATTAAAGAGTTTTAATTAATATTTCAAGATTTTATGAGCTCGAATTGTAGGTCCATTTGGTCCCATTGTTAGCTCGTTACACTTGAAAAATTGGATAGTCCAATTATGAACTCACTTGAAAAATATTAAATAATTGAGAATTATTTATTGATATAATTATTAATTTGATTAATAATTATATAATGTCACACTTTATAATTATCGTGCCAAATTTGGGCACAAAGGTAAAATCGACATTTTACTCCAGGGCCAACCACCAAGCCCGAAGCCCGTTAGTGAGTCCGGCCCGAAAGTAAAATATCAAACCAAGAGGCCTCATGGGCCCAAGCCCATTGTCATCAAGAGAAAACCTAAACTCTTAAACATCATCATAAAGTCGACAGTTTCTAGAGATAAAAAACAATCATAAAGTCATCAGTTACCAGACATAACCATTCATTAAGTCGCCAGTTACAATGACTCCGACGGGCAGAAGAGAGACCCCACATCAGAGGGCCAATAAAAGAGAAGGGCCAAGGCATAAAGAGGTCATCCAATATCACACAGCACAACTCTCTGTCACCAGAGCTCTCATAACCGCCAACATATAGCCCTCACGGCGGCTCACAGGTATCAAGGTAACCCTGAACCTTGCTCCTCCATTATTTACAGCTCGTCTTTACTACTGACTTGAGCGTCGGAGTGCCCCCGGCACCCACCACACCGGTGGGCAGTACTCCCGCTCACTCTACCTCAGTTTTACAGGATCGCCCCCTCCCTACAAATTCTCGATTGTGGACCTCGGGTGAAATCCAGCGTCCATAATTTGGCGCCCACCGTGGGGCCTTAGCGATTCATAGCAAACATAGATCTCTCAATCTATGATTCCTAAAACACAGCCAACCATAGCTTCTAGCAGTGAGCAGACACCAGATTCTATGACTACACAACTGACCATACTCCAAGAATGATTACGCGCCTTAGAAGAAGAGAGTCAAGCCATGCGAAGCTCCAATATAACCCTTCAGAATCAACTGGAGCAAATCTCTTTAACCTCCCAACAACCTGATACTCCAGACCATCCCAGCAATCCTACAATCCCCACCAATCTATTGGGGGCATCCAACCATGTGGCAAACGACAATCCGTAATCAGACAACCATCCACCAAATCAAGAAAGAAGTCAACATATCTCCCCAACTGACCAAGCACGACAAGTTACTTCCACCATGCACAAGGAAATGAAAGAGTTCAAATATGCAATTCTCTCCAGCCTACCTGGTGTCGGACTACCAGTGAGAAAAAGCCGAGCCGGCACGATCTCGGATACTCCATTTTTGGAGACCATCACTTCCATTGAGCTACCAATGAAGTTCAGTCCTCCAGATATGAAGATGTATGATGGATCAACTGACCCAGATGACCATGTTGTCCATTACAAATATAAGATGTTATCAACGGGTCTGGCTCCTCATCAATGAGAAGCTGGTATGTGCAGAGGATTTGGAGAACATTAGCTGGTCCTACCCTCACCTGGTTTATCAATCTCCCATACAGATCCATCGAGTCTTACCAACAGTTAGAAGACAAATTTGTGGAGCATTTCGCAAGTTCTTGCAAGCTTGAGAAGACCACTAATGACCTTAATGCCATCCAACAACGGAGAGGGGAGTCATTGCGAAGATACGTGGCTCGCTTCAATAAAGAGAGTATAAAAATCCCAGATCTCTATCAGCCTACTACAGTGGAAGCATTCAGAAATGGATTACTTTCAGAAAGTAAACTCTACAAAAAGCTCACTAAATTTCGATGTTACACTATGGATCAAGCCATGACTCGAGCCCACATTGAAATTAGGTGGGAGGAAGATAAGAGGAACAATAAGAGAGGAAGCTCCACCAACCATGACAATGAAAGAAGTTTAATCCTCCCAAGCGACATAATAAATGATGTGCTAGTAATACTTCTCAATAAGATATCATCTGATGTAATTAGACAAAAAAAAAGGCCAGAAGCCACCTATTGTTGCTCTGGGACATTATAGTTTCCCAAACAAGTATTCATTGGTAACTTTAAAAGAAAATGACCTTCACAAAACTACAACTTAGGGAGAAACCCATTTGCTCCAATCGACCACATAAAAAATCATCAGACCCAATCGATATACTTCTTCCATTCGACATGACAATACCCTCATATTCTTCCAGCATACCCAACCGACTAATAAATATTCTCTAGTAATGTCATCCACTCCAGACTACATGGAAAGATTATCATATTCTCCATACGATAAGGTGGATGGCCATCTGGCTACATAGAAGAATTGTTATCATTTCCATACGACATTGAAGGACTCACCACATTCAGACGACTGAAAGGATTTTCATCTCCTCCATATGACATGCATGGCTTACCTTCAACTTCATACTACATGGTTAGATAGTCGTCTCTTTCAGGCGAAATGAGAAGATAATTATATTCTTCACATTATATTAATGGATTTCCATCGACTCTAGACTTCATTTGACCATAGTCTCATGGACCCTCATCAGGAACAAGGCGCGTCCCTTCAGTGGAACCATTTTTCCTACCATTCACCTCATATGATGAAGATATATACTTGGCATGGGGAAGATGTCTCAGTCGACAATACCTGAATGAAGACTTTGTGTGGATATCCTAGTCGACAATACATGTTTGGAGACTAGGAGTGAGGAGGATGTCAAAGTGGACTATACTCTAATAAAACTTGGCGTGGACATCCCAGACGACATTACCAGGTATGGTTTGCACTTTTTATAGTTGACATTACAATTTATAGTTTGGGACTTGTTATGGGTGTCCCAGTCGACATTACAACATATAGTTTGATAATTGTTATGGATGTCCCAGTCGACATTACAACATAGCTTGGTAATTGTTTATGGGTGTCTCAGTCGACAATACAATATGTGGCTTGGCACTTGTTGAGTATCCCACTCGACACTACATGTTGGAGAATTGGTATTAGGATATCTCACTCGACACTACATGTATGGGGTGATAATATCACAGTCAACATTACCAGACTTGGTAATGATATCCCACTCAACACTACATGTATGGAGACTCAGCATGAGGAAGATGTCCCATTTGACACTACACGTGTGAAGCTTGGCACTTGTTAAGGATCTCATTCGACACGACCTACACGTGTGAAGCTTGGAACTTGTTAAGGATCTCATTCGACACTACACGTGTGAAGCTTGGCACTTGTTAAGAATCTCATTCGACACTACCATGTGAAGCATGACGCTTGTTAAAGATCTCATTCGACACTACATATATGGTCTTGTAGAATGAGGAATAAAAACCATCACTAAACTTTATCAGGTTTTATAGAATGAGGATTGTAGAATGAGGAATGAAGACCCTCATTGACCTTTGTCATGTCTTGTAGAATAAGGAATGAGAACCCTCATGGACCTTCATCAGGTTCATTCGACCGTAGTCTCATGGTCTTCAGACGACATGGTCTCTGACTACAAGTCCTGTAGAATGAGGAAATATACCCTCATTGACTTTTGTCAGGTCTTGTAGAATGAGGAATGAGAACCCTGATGGACCTTCATCAGGTTCTTCGACTGTAGTCTCATGGTATTCAGACGACATGGTCTCAGACTACAAGTCCTGTAGAATGAGGAATTATACCCTCACTGACCTTTGTCAGGTCTTGTAGAATGGGGAATTATATCCTCATTGACCTTTGTCAGGTCTTGTAGAATGAGGAATGAGAACCCTCATGTACCTTCATCAGGTTCATTCGACCGTAATCTCATGGTCTTCAGACGACATGGTCTCAGACTACAAGTCCTGTAGAATGAGGAATTATATCCTCATTGACTTTTGTCAGGTCTTGTAGAATGAGGATTGTAGAATGAGGAATGAAGACCCCCATTGACCTCTGTCATGTCTTGTAGAATGAGAATGGGAACCTTCATGGACCTTCATCAGGTTCATTCGACCGTAGTCTCATGGTCTTCAGACGACATGGTCTCAGACTACAAGTCATGTAGAATGAGGAATTATACCGTCATTGAGTTTTTTCAGGTCTTGAAGAATGAGGAATTATACCTTCATTGACTTTTTTCGGGTCTTGTAGAATGAGGAATTATACTCTATTTGACCTTTGTCAGGTCTTGTAGAATGAGGAATGAAAACCCTCATTGACCTTCTTCAGGTCTAGTAGAGTGAGAAGTGATGACCTTTTGGACTTTTATCAAATCCATTCGACAGGTCCATACGACCGTAGTCACATGGACCCTCATCATGAGAATGTGTGATGGCCTTCATAGACCTTCACCAGGTCTAGTAGTATGATAAGGAAAGACTCTTGTACCTTCGTCAGGTCCGTAGAGTAAGACTTTCATAGACCTTCATCTGGTCCAAAAGACATTGAAGACTCCACTGGTTCTTTAACCCGTAGTATGGGGTGTTTATCCTGACCTTCATCTGGTTTAGTCGACTGGGGACATCCCCCATGGACTCATATCGAGTCAAATAAAGACATAGACTTCCTACAGTCCATACAGCATGTCGAGTGAGAGTAACTCATGAACCTTCATCTGGTTCAGTCGACCGGGGACATCCCCCATGAACTCATGTCGAGTCAAATTAAGACATAGACTTCCTACAGTCCATACGGCATGTCGAGTGAAAGTAACTCATGAACCTTCATCTGGTTCAATCAACTGGGGACATCCCTCATGGACTCATGTCGAGTCAAATGAAGACATAGACTTCCTACAGTCCATACGGCATGTCGAGTGAAAGTAACTCATGAACCTTCATCTGGTTCAGTCGACCGGGGACATCCCCTATAGACTCATGTCGAGTCAAATGAAGACATAGACTTCCTACAGTCTATACGGCATGTCGAGTGAAAGTAACTCTTGAACCTTCATCTGGTTCAGTCGACCGGGGACATCCCCCATGGACTCATGTCGAGTCAAGTTGTAGACATATATTACACATGTCGTATGACATATATCCTGACCTTCATCTGGTTCAGTCGACTGGGTACCTCATCAATGGCTCTTGTAGAGTCAAGTTCATGATCCTGACCTTCATCTAGCTCATTCGACTGGACACATCCACGATGGATCATGTAGAGTCAAGTTCATAACTTGAAATTCATTTGGTTCAATAAATAGGCATCATTGCTACTCCAAATTGTACGTGCGTCAGGTACACCTTCATCCTATAATCTCGACACACGCGTCAAATACTCTTCAAGCCAATGACTCATTGACTTAAAGAGTAGGGGACAAACTGTACGTGCCAAATTTGGGCCCAAGGGTAAAATCGACATTTTACTCCAGGGCCAACCACCAAGCCCGAAGCCCGTTAGTGAGTCCGGCCCGAAAGCAAAATATCAAACCAAGAGGCCTCATGGGCCCAAGCCCATTGTCATCAAGAGAAAACCTAAACTCTTAAACATCATCATAAAGTCGACAGTTTCTAGAGATAAACAACAATCATAAAGTCGTCAGTTACCAGACATAAACCATCCATTAAGTCGCCAGTTACAATGACTCCGACGGGCAGAAGAGAGACCCCACATCAGAGGGCCTATAAAAGAGAAGAGCCAAGGCATAAAGAGGTCATCCAATATCACACAGCACAACTCTCTGTCACCAGAGCTCTCATAACCGCCAACATATAGCCCTCACGGCGGCTCACAGGTATCAAGGTAACCCTGAACCTTGCTCCTCCATTATTTACAGCTCGTCTTCACTACTGACTTGAGCGTCGGAGTGCCCCCGGCACCCACCACACCGGTGGGCAATACTCCCGCTCACTCTACCTCAGTTTTGCAGGATCGCTAGTGCCCCCTCCCTACAAATTCTCGATTGTGGACTTCGGGTGAAATCCAGCGTCCATAATAATTATATAGTAAAATGTTTAATATATAGTTTTTATATTAATGATCATTGGATAATCATTTAATATAAGATTTGATCTTAAATTAAATTTGATTTAATTTAAAATCAAACATGTAATTTATATTTTGATATAAGTTACATTTTAAATTTTAATTTCAAATTAAATAATATTTGATATTATATTTAATTTTGAAATTAATAATTTTATTGTGACAAAAATATCATTGGCCATATTTATATGTGTAATTAGGGTTATGGTTAATTTTATAAAAATACATTCAATTATCCTAAACTCTAGATATAAATATGAAGTTTTTCTCATCTCGTTCAAACCCTAAACACTTTCTCATCTTTTCAATGAGATTGAAAAAGAGAGACAAGAGAGAAAACAATAGTGGGAAAATGGAAAATTTCATGCAAGTGAGTCCACCCTCACGGATTTCTGATGGTGAATCATAACACGAAAGATCAAATGGTAGACCCGATCAATCACATATATCTCACGGCGATAAGGGTATATTTTACTTTGCTATTTTCGGCAATTGCATGGTCATCGCGTTTGGCTAATCATCTTGGGGCATTGTTCATATTTTTTGAATTAATTTTCATCATCATGCATGTGACGTAAATGCATGAAAGATTGCTACAAATACGCATACGCATGTCAATGATCAAAAGTGGCGTAGGGTTGGATCGTTATCAAAGAATTGCAAAATGGCGCAGCTTTGAACATCATCAAATTAAAAATGGCGTACATGGCTTTAAGAAATCCAATGGTCATAGATCATCAATTATCATGATTAATTTACACAGTAAGGCAAATGAAAAGTAAAAGTCTGCATGTGTGAAATAGCAATATGATTTGCGAAGCTGATGCATGGAAAAGTGATGAGTGCGCGAGTAGATGAAGCACACGCTGTATGATGGAAGCTGAAGTGTTACTGTCTCATGCAATTTTATTAAGCAAGTTACAATAACGGGTTGTTTTAGATCTGAATTTTGGTGAAAAATTCTGGATTGAAGATAAAGGGAGAAGAAAATTTTCAAGGCCGATCCCGATGCCTAAGCTGCTTCCGCTGCGCGAGGGAAAACGTTCCCTACAGTAAGTGTAGTAAATTCTCTAAATATGTATATATATAGTATAGATGCATGGAGGGTCATGTTGTTGACTATGGCCGAAAGTTGCATGTCTTATTCATGCAAGTTGCATGCAACTTTCGGCCCCTTTTTGGCAGCCAGCTAATGAAGCAACAAGTCTGCAAGTTGGCAAAGTTGCCAACTGCCCAAACCGCGTGTTACTGTAGCACGCGGTTTGGGCACTATAAAAAGAGAGCCCTCCCATTGTTATTTGTATCCCAAACGTGTGAGGAAAGATAGAGAGTAAAGTGTTTGAGAGTTTTTTGTAAAGCTTGGATTATAAGCTTTGTAATTCTTTTGTGGGTATATATAAAAGAAGAGTTTTCTCTCAATTCACCTCTATTATTGTGTGTTTATTCACAACAAGTGGTATCAGAGCTACGGTTCCACGGAGGGATCCCGAAATTCAGAAACGAAGTTTCGGTTCGGAAAGTCGGTTCCGACGAAAGTTGTCGAAAATCGATTTTGAGCATACCATCAGACGTTTCACGGCGAGACGAGCACGGTGGTATTTTTCGGCGATCGAACGGAGGTCCCAGTCAGCCGCACGCGCCGCACGCGCCAACCAGAGACTGCCCCACGCTCGCCGACGCGCACCACGCGCTTCACGCGCAGACCAAGGAAGAAGACGAGACACGTAGGCGCCACGTCAGCGCCCAGTCAGCGCACAGTCAGCGCCACGTCAGCGCACAGTCAGCAGCCCAGTCATCCGCCACGTCAGCGCCCAGTCAGCGCCACGTCAGCGCACAGTCAGCAGCCCAGTCAGCTGCCACGTCAGCGTGCCTGGTAAATTTCAGATAGGTCCCTGAACTTTCTGAAAATTACAGTTTAGCCCCTATACTTTCAGATATTTACAATTTAGTCCCTGAACTTTTTGTAAATTGCAATATAGTCCCTGAACTTTTCCGTAATTTCACTTTGGCCCCTGAACTTTCGGAAATTGCACTTTGACCCCTGTAATTTCTGGAATTTGCTATTTGGTCCCTGTGTCGGATTTTGACAAACGAAGTGTCATTTCCACCATTTTCGACCATTCTGGACGCAACGGAGAGGTCCGTTTTTTGAAATTCGGCTTAGAATTTTTATGATGGAGGGGAGCAACGGAAAAATGATTTTGTTAACTAGTACAAACTATTTCACATGGAGAGGAAGGATGAAAGACCTTCTGTATGTGAAGGACTATGATGGACTGGTATTTCTGGAGGAGAAACCAGAAGGAATGACCGATGGAAAGTGGGCTAATCTTCACCAGAAAACATGCAGTACTATTCGTCAGTGGATCGACGATAGTATCGTCAACCATGTCAGTGAAGATGTAAATGCACGTACCTTATGGAGAAAGCTGGAGGAGCTTTTTCGAGCAAAGACTGGAAATAACAAGCTGTACTACATCAAGAAGATGATGGGTTTGAAATACCAGGAGGGTACAGCTGTGGCGGATCACATCAACGATTTCCTCGGAACCATGAAGGAATTGTCTGGATTGGGCATAGACTTCGGAGATGAGGTAAATGGCTTAATACTTCTCAATACGTTACCAGAATCTTGGGAAACGTTCAGATCTACGGTGATCAATTCAGCCGCAGATGGGAAAGTCACTATGGAGATGGCAAAGACCAGGATCTTCGAGGAAGAAAAGAGGACGAGAATGCAGGAGTCAGCATCAACCTCAACCTCAGAAGCTCTAGTGACGGAGAAGAACACCAGAAGGGGGAGGAGTAAAAGCCGAGGCCCAGGGAGATCAGACAAGAACCGAGGGAAATCAAGAACGAGGGATATTGAGTGCTATCACTGTAAGAAGAAAGGCCATATGAAGCGGGATTGCTACAAGTTGAAGAACGAGCAGTCCAGGAGAGATGGCGACTCTAATCAAGAAAGAGTTGCTACAACCACCGAGAAAACCTCCAAAGACTTCTGCATAATGTATGAAGAAAATGTTGTGAATCTTGCCAGCCACGAGACCAGTTGGGTGATAGATAGTGGCGCATCCATACACGCCACATCTCGCAGAGACTTCTTTTCATCTTACACACCAGGGGACTACGGTGCTGTAAGGATGGGGAATGACAGACAGTCCAAATCCGTCGGTATTGGAGACATCTGCCTTGAAACAGAGAACGGGACAAGGCTAGTGTTGAAGGGAGTCAAGCACATCCCAGATATCCGGTTAAACCTGATCTCAACAGGCAAGCTGGATGATGAAGGTTTCTGCAGCACCTTTAGTGATGGATGCTGGAAGCTCACTAAGGGTCAATGGTCGTGGCACGAGGTAAGAAAGACTCAACTCTGTATTTGATGCATGCTAAGCTTTCAAATAGTAGCATAAATACAGTTAACAGCAATGAGGCAGCCGAGTTGTGGCATAAAAAGCTCGGTCATATGAGCCAAACAGGGATGGAGATACTACGCAGGCGGAATGTTCTTCCGGAATTGAAGAACTCACACTTACGGAAGTGTGAACACTGCATGGCTGGAAAGCAGAACAGAGTATCCTTCCAGAGCTCCCCGCCTCAACGGAAACCGGAGGTACTAGATCTCATACATTCAGATGTATGCGGTCCGATGCAGACACGAACACTCGGAGGGTCACTGTATTATGTGACATTCATTGATGATCATTCAAGGAAGATCTGGGCATACACCTTGAAGAGAAAAGATCAAGTGCTGGAGTGTTCAAGGAGTTTCATGCTTTGGTGGAGAGAGAAACCGGCAAGAAACTGAAGTGCATCAGAACAGACAACGGTGGAGAATACAGAGGTCCGTTTGATCAGTGCTGCAAGACGCAAGGAATCAGACATCAAACGACACCTCCGAAGACACCTCAGCTGAATGGCCTAGCTGAGAGGATGAACAGAACCTTGTGCGAGAGGATCAGAAGCTTGCTGTCACAAGCCAAGCTGCCGAAGACATTCTGGGGGGAGGCACTCATCAAGCAGTTCATGTTTTGAACATGTCCCCAGCGGTCGCACTGAAAGGTAATGTTCCTAACCAAGCTTGGACAGGTAAAGAAGTGTCATACGAGCACTTACATGTCTTTGGGTGCAAAGCATTTGTACACATCCCAAAGGACGAGAGATCCAAGCTCGATGCAAAGACGCGACAGTTGTGTTTATTGGCTATGGTCAGGATGATTTCGGCTACAAACTCTATGATCCTGTGGAGAAGAAGATCGTCAGAAGCCGAGATGTTGTCTTTGTTGAAGACCAGACCATAGAAGATATCAGGAAGGATATGAAGACAATGCCCCAACAATACAGAAATGTGAATCCAGACCTCAGACACGGTGCCAGTTCGAGTTGAAGATGAGGTTCCCAGACATGAGGGTACAGGTGATGAAGCTCCCAGAGATGATGATCATGATCAACCACCAGTACCAGAAGTTCCACCAACAGTTCCACAGAGAAGGTCTGACAGAGAGAGGCGACCTTCAACAAATACTCTGCATATGAGTATGTGCTGCTTACTGACGGGGGAGAACCCGAGAGCTACCAGGAGGCTGTGGAAACAGAAGACAGAGAAAAGTGGGAGGAAGCCATGCAAGATGAGATGAAATCTTTGCATGACAATCACACTTTTGAGTTGGTGAAATTGCCAAGAGGCAAATGGGCTTTGAAGAACAAATGGGTGTACAGGGTGAAGCAACATGAGCACACTTCACAACCCCGGTACAAAGCCAGACTAGTCGTCAAGGGATTCAATCAGAGGAAAGGCATTGACTTCGATGAAATCTTCTCTCCAGTTGTGAAGATGTCATCCATCAGAGTGGTACTCAGCTTAGCAGCAAGCCTCGACCTGGAAGTTGAGCAGATGGATGTCAAGACCGCATTTCTTCACGGGGATCTGGAAGAAGAAATTTATATGGAGCAACCAGAAGGCTTCAGAGTCAGCGGGAAAGAGGACTTTGTGTGCAGACTCAGGAAAAGCCTATACGGTTTGAAACAGGCACCGAGACAGTGGTACGTGAAGTTTGAGTCAGTTATGGGGGAGCAGGGATACAAGAAGACTACTTCAGACCATTGTGTTTTCGTTCAGAAATTTTCTGACGATGATTTTATCATCTTACTGTTATATGTAGATGATATGTTGATAGTTGGCAGGAATCAATCGAGGATTGATAATTTGAAGCAGCAACTAAGTAAGTCTTTTGAGATGAAAGACTTGGGGCCAGCTAAACAGATTCTTGGCATTAGGATCGGACGTGATCGGAAAGCCAGGAGAAGTTATACTTGTCACAGGAAGAGTACATCGAGAAAGTACTTCAGAGATTCCAGATGGACAAGGCTAAAGCGGTTAGCACTCCTCTTGCTACCCACTTTAGATTGAGTACACAACAGAGTCCCTCTACTGAGACAGGAAAGAGGAAATGAAACAGGTTCCATACACCTCAGCAGTGGGAAGTCTTATGTATGCCATGGTGTGCACGAGGCCAGACTTAGCACACGCAGTTGGATTGGTCAGCCGATTTATGTCAAACCCAGGACGGGAACACTGGAATGCTGTCAAATGGATTATGCGGTATCTTCGAGGCACTTCCAAGATGAGGTTATGCTTTGGAAGCAGCACAAACCAGTGTTGATGGGCTACACCGATTCAGATATGGCAGGAGATGTGGATACCCGAAAATCTACTTCGGGGTATCTGATTACTCTCTCAGGAGGAGCTGTGGCATGGCAGTCAAGGTTGCAGAGGTGTGTTGCACTTTCTACAACAGAGGCAGAATTCATTGCAGCGACGGAAGCTTGCAAGGAATTGCTGTGGATGAAGACATTCGTCCAGGAATTGGGTTTCAAGCAGGAGAAGTACATTTTGTACTGCGATAGCCAGAGTGCTATCTATCTCGGTAAAAATTCCACATTTCATTCGAGGTCAAAACATATCGATGTGAGGTATCACTGGATACGGGACGTCCTGAGCTCAAGGCTGTTAGAACTCAGGAAAATTCACACCGACGACAACGGTGCCGATATGTTCACGAAGGTTTTACCGAAGGAGAAGCTTGAAATCTGTCGTGCCATAGCCGGGATGACAAAACTCTCCACATAGTCAGAGTGAGGAGATTCAGAGAACTACGATTGGCTTGATCCCAACTCAGGGTACGTAGGCAGTCATCAGATGCAGCCAGGGGAGGATCCTTTGGAGGATCCGATTTGGATGATTGATGGTCGGCTCAGATTTTGGAGAAATCTTCACCGAGGGGGAGATTTGTTGACTATGGCCGAAAGTTGCATGTCTTATTCAAAGTTGCATGCAACTTTCGGCCCCTTTTTGGCAGCCAGCTAATGAAGCAACAAGTCTGCAAGTTGGCAAAGTTGCCAACTGCCCAAACCGCGTGTTACTGTAGACGCGGTTTGGGCACTATAAAAAGAGAGCCCTCCCATTGTTATCTGTATCCCAAACGTGTGAGGAAAGATAGAGAGTAAAGTGTTTGAGAGTTTTTGTAAAGCTTGGATTATAAGCTTTGTAATTCTTTTGTGGGTATATATAAAAGAAGAGTTTTCTCTCAATTCACCTATATTATTGTGTGTTTATTCACAACACATGTCCATTAAGTAGTGGCATTTGGGAAAGACACTAACATGTAGGGACATGTCTTCTAGAATTGAAAGAACATGCCTTTAGGCTCCAAAGAGTTTAAGGAAGGGGTATAACCCTCCTAAGGGTGCCCTTAAAGGCACCCTTCCATGTCTATTTAAAGGGGCCTTCATGTTCATTCAATAAATCCAGAAAATTGAAAAAGTCTTGTGTCACATCTTTGTGTTTTCAAGTCAAGAGAGAGTTTTTCACCATTGTCCTAGTTCGAGATTTTGTTAAGGAGTGCCCCTTGAACAAGAGGAATCCAAGTAATCCTCGGAGGACGTTAGCCACAAAATCCGTAGAGTACCGAGGCGGGGATAATAAGTTCTTAAGGACAGATGCATCTCGACTTGGACTACAGATTTTCGTTTTACAGTGTCTTCAACATTTTCTAGGTTTTTCTTTATGTTATTTTAAGGTTTATGGTTTAATGTTAAATCTTGGCATGATTGTTGATTTGTTTGATACATATTAGTTTTTATTTTATAGCACCAATTCCCCAACAATCTTAAGAACTTATCATAATTTAAGTGTTGTTAGATGAAAATTCGTATGTATTAATAAGAAATTTTCTGGAAAATGTATTATGTGCATGAAAAATACGCATGGGCGTTCGAACGCCCGACGAACTCGTAGGAAAAATTTTGAATTTTCGTAAGAACGTTCGAATGCGTATTCCAATGCAACTCGAATGCAAGCCTTCTGCCTTAAAATGTTCGAACGCGTCTTCAAACGCATCACGAACATAAACCCACTGGAATGTTTCGTTCGAACGCGTTTTCGAACGTTATAAGAACGTAAACTCTCTGAAACATTTCGTTCAAACGCTTTCTCGAACGCTACACGAACGTGAATTCTCTGGAACACTTCGTTCTAACGCGTTTTAGAACGCTACACGAACGTGAACTCACTGGATAGTTTCGTTCGAACGTAATAACGAACGTGACACTAATAAAATTAATCCGGGAATCACTTTTAGATTAAAAAAAAAAGACTTAGATTAATTTATATTGTTATAATATCAACTTAGTAAAATCATATATTGTATTACAATAAACTTGGTAGTATAGATTTAAGTTAATATTAGGGTGTTCAATTATCACAAGCATACATATAGTGATAAAGTTGAAATTTAATTATGTGTTGCATATTTGCTTGAGAATTTAAAGTGTAATTCTACACACGAAATTCTATCCAAACCTGATTGATTTATACACATATACACACATATATATATACACATTGTATTGTGAAATTTTAAAAGTGTAATACTAAGTTTGAATGCCTAAGAGATTCTATTGAGGAAGTGTTTAAAGGATATTCTGTCAAAAAGACGATAAGAGCCTAAATGGTCAGGGATTTAAGTGGTTACTCCGGACCCCATTCGTCCTCTGGGAATATTCCTTAATTTACTTATCATAAGAAACCTTAGTCTTAAATTCAAGGACTTGTGTTAATTGGTACTACTGTCTGATATAACAACGAGTGGATACTTGGTATATCACTTGAACAAGATCATTTGTTGATCGTTGTATAATTTGTCTTTTGCAGACTTATTGATCGCTGTTTGTTTTTCTTGTTACACATGGCTATCAGAAACATCACAGTACCGGTCGCTCATGGAGAAAAACCGGAAAAGTTTGGTGGAGCAAACTTTAAACAGTGGCAGAGCAAAATGTTGTTCTACCTGCCAACTCTCCAGTTGGCTTAGTACCTCAAAGATCCTCCGAATCCTGTGGAGGGAGAAACGAAAATAGCCAAGCAACTGCGAGAAGAGACATGGTCGTCAGACGAATTCTTGTGCAAGAACTACCTCTTGGGAGGACTTGACAATACCCTGTATAATGTGTACCAAGGCATGATTTCTGCAAAGATTCTCTGGGAGTCTCTCGAGAAGAAATACAAAACCGAGGATTGGGGCAAAATAAATTTATCATGGCTAGGTTCCTATACTACAAAATGGTAGATTCAAGAACGGTAATGTCTCAGTTAGGTGAACTGCAATTGATCATTCATGAACTTGGATGAAGGGATGAAACCCTGTGAGACGTTTCAAGTTGCCACCATCATTGAAAAGTTACCTCCATCATGAAAGGACTTCAGGAGCTATCTGAAACACAAAAAGAAGCAGAAGATGAGCCTTGAAGTCCTTGGACTTCGATTGAGGATCGAAGAGGACAACATGAAGTCCGAGAAGGCTAGCTACAAGACTATGGAGTCTAAGGCCAACATCGTCGAGGGTGTAAGGGGTAGTAAAAAGAGAAAGAACAGTGGAGCTGATTCTTCCCAAGCCAACAAGAAGTTCAAGGGGAAATGCTACAACTGTGGAAAAAGCGGTCATATGGCAAAGGACTGCAGAAACAAGAAGTCTTAGGACAAAGGAAAGAAAAAGAAAAATGAGGCCCATATCACTTAAGATAAGCAGCTAACTGATGAGATCTCAGAGATGAACCTCAGCAGTGGTAACTGAAGCCAACTTGGTTGGGAATCTGAGAGAATGGTGAATAGACACTAGGGCTACTCGTCATATCTGTGCTGATAGCAAGATATTTTCCTCGTATCAGAAGGTCGATGATGGCAATCATCTGACAATGGAAAACTCGTCTACCTCTAGAATTGTTGGACAATTCACAATGGTTCTGAAGATGACATCCAGAAAGGGGCTTACATTAAAGAATGTGTTGCATGTTCCTGATATTCAGAAGAACTTAGTCTCAGGCTCTCTCCTTAGCAAGAATGGTTTTAAGCTTGTATTTGTTTTTGATAAATTTGTATTGACCAAGAATGATGTTTATGTAGGAAAATGATACCTCACTGAGGGCCTTTTCAAATTCAATGTAATGACTATCAATTGACATAGTGCTAATAATAAAGCTACAACTTTCGCTTATATTATTGAGTCATAAAATGTATGACATGAGAGGTTAGGACATGTTAATTATGATACAATGCGTAAATTAATTAACATGGACCTTATACCTAAATTTGCAATAGATAACCAATATAAATATGAGGCATGTGTTGAAGCAAAAATGCATTAAGCATCATTTCATTCCATATCACGAAGTTCTGAACCCTTGGAACTTGTACACTCTTATGTGTGTGATATGAATATTGTACAAACAAGAGGCGTTAAAAAGGAATTTGTCACTTTTATCGATGATAGCACAAGATTCTGTTATGTGTATTTTCTGAGGAGAAAAGATAAAGCTATTGGAAGTTTTATACACTATAAGAACGAAGTTGAAATCAACTTGGCAAGAAAATCAAAAGAATCAGGAGTGATAGAGGTGGTGAATATGTGTCACCATTTGGTGAATATTGTTCCAATCATGGAATTATTCACCAAACTACTGCTCCTTATTCGCCTCAACAGAACGGGATTGCTGAGCGTAAAAACTGAACGTTAAAGGAAATGATGAACATCATGTTGACAAGTTTTGGTTTACCCCATAACTTGTGAGGGAAGCTTTGATTTCCGCGAACTACGTTCTGAACAAGCTACCTCACAGAAGATAGGACAAGACACCATGTGAATTATGGAAAGGTCACGTACCTTCCTATAAATATCTAAGAGTGTGAGGGTGTCTTGCCAAAGTAATGGTTCCTAAACCTAAAAAGGTTAGAATATGACCTAAAACTATTGATTATATATTCATTGGATATGCTCGCAACAGTAGTGCGTATCGATTCTTGGTACATAAGTATGAGTTTCCTGACATCAATCCGAATATGATAATTGAGTCAAGGGATGTGACATTTTTTGAAGAGACATTTCCTTGTAGGGAAATACCAAGAACAGAGTCTCTCAAAAGAACTATTGATACTGTCAAGGACAGTGATCAGGTTAACCAAGAGTCAAATCAACATGGAAATGTTTAGGCAATTGAACCTAGACGTAGCAAAAGAGCTAGAACGTCAAAGTCATTTGGACCCGATTTTCTGACATACTTGTTAGACAATGATCCTCAAAGCTATAAAGAAGCAATGTCTTCATCGGAGGCACCTCTGTGGAAAGAGGCTATCAACAGTGAGATTGATTCCATCTTACAAAACCATACTTGGAGTTGGTTGATCTTCCTCCAGGTTGTATGCCACTGGGCTACAAATGGATATTCAAACGGAAGATGAAACCGAATAGATCAATAGATAAGTACAAGGTAAGGCTTGTCATAAAAGGTTATAGACAAAATGAAGGCCTTGATTACTTTGACACCTATTCACCAGTGACTCGTATCACATCAATAAGAATGCTCATAGCCATAGCAGCTATATTTGGTCTTGAATACATCAAATGGATGTAAAGACGACATTCTTAAATGGCGAACTGGATGAAGAGATTTACATAGAACAACAAGAAAGTTTCAATGTTTCTGGACAAGAACAGAAGGTGTGGAAACTTGTAAAATCCTTTATGGATTAAAACAAGCACTCAAGCAATGGCATGGAAAATTTGACAAAGAGATGATGTCAAGTGATTTCAAGATCAATGAGTGTGATAAGTGTGTGTACACCAAATCAATTCAAAAAAGATATGTCATTGTGTGTCTCTACGTAGACGATATGCTGATAATTGGTAGTAATCGTGAGATGATTCAGTCTACCAAGAAAGTGTTGACTAGCAAATTTGATATGAAAGATTTAGGCGTGGCTGATGTGATCTTAGGAATTCAGATTTCTAGAACATCAGAAGGATATATATTATCTCGGACTCACTATGTTGAGAAGATTCTTGAGAAATATAATAAAGGAGATCTAAATATGGCTAGAACTCCTGTAGACCTAACTCTTCATTTATAAAAGAATACTAACTCAAGCGTCTCGCAATTAGAGTATTCGAGAATCATCGGAAGCCTGATGTATCTCACAAATGGCACACAACCTGATATCGCTCAAGCTGTAAATAGGCTTAGCAGATATACGAGCAATCTAGGACATAACCACTGGAAAGCCATAGTAAGCATTTTGAGGTATCTGAGAGAAACTTCAAAATATGATCTGCATTATACGAGATATCCTGCTGTTCTAGAGGGATACATCGATGCTAACTGGATATTGATATAGTGGATTCCAAATCTACGAGTGGATTTTTTTCACACTTGGTGGTGCAGTCGTGTCATGGAAATCCTCGAGGTAAACATATATTGCCCGGTCTACTATGGAATCAGAGTTCATAGCATTAGATAAAATAGCGGAAGAAGCGGAATGGCTTCGAAATTTCCTGGAGGATATTCCAAATTGGCCCAAACCGGTGCCAGAGATAAGCATACATTGTGATAGTCAATCGACTATTGGGAGAGCCCAAAATATAATGTATAATGGTAAGTCTCGACACATACGTCGTAGACATAATACCATACGACAACTGCTCTCAAGTGGCATAATATCGATCAATTATGTGAAATCAAAGGAAAACCTAGCGGATCCACTTACTAAAGGTTTACCTAGAGAGCAAGTTGTGAAGTCATCGAGGGGAATGGGCTTGAAGCCTATAAATTAAGAATTGTCACTGTGGAAACCCAACCTAGCTGACTGGAGATCCCAAGATCTAGGTTCAAAAGGGACAACTGAAACTTTGTGCAATTCAAAACAAGCATTGTATAGTTTTGTACTCTTTCTCATCCGATAATGACGCAGAGTGTTGCCTGTCAAGGTTGTGCTAAGCTAAGGCTTTTAATGATCACTATATTAGGAGATGAGTCCTATTGGGGGTAAAGGCAGATTACCTCTTCATAGTAGATCACCTATTTCAAGTAAGAAGTGAGGCCGCTTCCATGAGATTTTACAGGCTGACTTCCCTAAGGTGCTTGATGAATCCAGGACCAATGTTCATTGCCGAAATAAACATAACCGTAGAACATGAAATTGTCGAAGTAAAGCTATGTGTTGGCAATTGTCATGGTTTACACCAACGACAGAACAGTTCAAGACTATGGGTCACTGATTTACCAAGTAAATCCGATTGTCATTCACTAGGAAAGGTTCAAGGCGAAAGCTACCTATTTCGATGCAGCTTTAGTTCACGGAAACTGTCTCAAGTGTCTGCATGAATATTTAGAGAATTGTGGGGGATTGTAATAGTAAATTCTCTAAATATGTATATATATATAGTATGGATGCATGAAAGGTCATGTTCCTTGAGTTGTGGCCTTTGGGAAAGACACTAACATTTAGGGACATGTCTTCTAGAATTGAAAGAACGTGCCTTTAGGCTCCAAAGGGTTTAATGTTAAATCTTGACATGATTGCTGATTTGTTTGATACATGTTAGTTTTTGTTTTATAGCACTAATTCCCCAACAGCAAGAAGTCTAGAAACATGGTTTGCCCACTCCACACAAACTTCATCTAATTTCTTCTGGAATGTAAATGTCATTTCCTTTAAATTATTAGCCAAAAATTAAATATGTCAAATCTTCTAAACACTTTTTTGATATGTTTATATGTACATAATGAAAAGTTAAAAATTTTATGATTTCGTATCTCCCATCAACAAGAAATGTCAGCTATTATGTCTTTCATGTACCTCTGGACGTAACAGCCACATTCCGTAAAACCTTGTTGTTGAGGAGCCTATTCAAAATAAACAATTCAGTTCGAAATTATTAAAAACTGTTATTACGAGGATATAATAGCCATTTTTCGTAAAATAAATTTGTTTTACCTTTATAATTTTAAGTTGTTTCTGAAAACTCCATTTCACCTTGCTATCTTGTGCCACAAACATGGATATGACACTACATCGAAAAATAAAATATTATTATATCAAAATAAATACAGTCATATGAATTATAATGAATGTACGGAATGAAAACAAACGTTGTAGTGAGGTCTTTCAAATCATCACGGGGATTTCCGCGTAAAAAATCCAAATAAAAAAGATCATTTTTAAGTGCATTAAAAATAACTAACACCTTGTGGAATCTGCAATATAAAATGGAAAATAAAGGAATAAATCATACAATTACATATCAAAATGAACAAATGAAGAATGCGTTTAAATTTAAAAGTTATTGTGGATTATATGGCATGAAAATGAAATGCTCTTTCTTGGCTTTTGTTAATCTATCACAGAGATCGCATGCTCTTTCGATAATATATGATGTTGCAGAAGAGACGTTTTTCACTGATACTAATCTTGGACGTAAGGAGCCAAATTGCTTTACTCTACTTTCGGTCGTTACATTACAGAATGCAACATCATGAAACAGTGCACTTGTTATTATAAAGTGTTCAAACAAGTAAAAAAAAAAGAACAAATATAAATTGATGTAAACTTTGACTTATGGCATATAAATTTTGATATATTTCCATCGCCAGCATCGCCTTACAGTCTTGTAATCCCTTACTTCTTTATTTCAAGTATATTATCAGTAATTATATATGTAAGCCAATCTTTAGTAGGCAACTTCATCTCATACAGTATGCTAAATAGAGCTAGTATATGGAGCCTATTTTGGTGTTTGACCCAACGTTCCTTGTCGTCCTTATTAGCTATAGTGCAATCTATTTGCCTTTATTAATTTTTTTGTTATCATATTCCAAAGGGGGCTTATCCATCAAACATACATCATCTTTCACTTGGATATGTTCAACACCTTCAATTTCTGGTTGTAACATCCCCGATTCGAGAATGTTACCGGCAAGCAACAGACCCCACTGTCGCCTAAGCCACTGACTTATGCAAGAGAAAACTCGCTTTTACCATAAAACTATGCAATCTAATAAATAGCCACACACACAAAATCTTAGAATTAGCACAAATACATAATCATAAAATATATACATATCCGAAAATATTCATCATATACACATCATCATCATATATCTACTATACATCAAAATGGAATCACATAAAACTACATTATATATGAATATAGCTCTGGAAAGATGAAGCCCATAACTATTGACTGCAGCATAACTCTTGTCCCCGAACTAAGTCTCCAAAAGTTGCGCATGGCTCACCGAAAGATGGATCCTGCAAAAGAACTGGAGAATGTGGGGGGGGGGGGGGGGGGGTGAGTCCTATGGAACTCAGTGAGTGGAACTACAAAATCAAAGAAACTGTACTAGTGTGATTTAGTAAAATCATCTTAAGTTTAAATCACTTATGAAATCCTTTGTTTGAAAACTAACTCTTTTCTTTCAAACTTTGAGAAAACTGTTTCTGAAATATTTTATGTATAAAATCTATTGGACTGTAGAAAACCTGACGCATAAGGGAGTTTCGTATCACCGTCCCCCCATATGCTTAACCAGTGGTCTTGGGGCATTAAGCCACTGAACTAGAGCCAGAAGTGCTGATCCATGCTACTATCTGACCCTGAAACTAGGATCTAGGGACGTTACGTATCGCCGTCCCCCTAGTCCTGAACTAGGATCTAGAGACATCAATCATCCCTAGTCATGAACTACGTGTGCACACGTTCTCTGTCCGTCAATTCCACAAGTTACATACTGAGGTGAGTTTTTTCCCATGCCTCAAAAAATCACCAAAAAATCATACTTTAAAATCAAAAGTTTTCTTAAAACCTCTTATGTATGCAATAACTGAATTCAATTTGGCTAACACCCTAAAAAATTTAAAATAAGTCTCGAGTCCAAAAATAATAGATAAATTTCAACATGGAAAGAAAAGTCCACTCACAGATTTTGAAATTGGTTAACTCGGCCTCACGTCGCTGAGGGAGATCACGACTCATGTTGAATATCTATATTGGATAAACTTAATTAGAATATGAGTTGTAAGATATGGTTCGAAATTAAACTAGACTTATTAATTCGGTTAAAATATCATCTCTATATGCCGTGCATGAGTGACTCTATGTTGGTATGAGTCCCCTAGGGTGTCCTCTAACCTCTTGAATAAAGTGGCAAGGATTAATTAATTTTTAGACGAAAATGGACATGCGTCGCGACGCCAAGGTGTGCGCGTCGCGACGCTCACCTGGGTTGGGTCGAGGCAGAGAGCAACTTTTATTGCGCGTCGCGACACTGGGTTCCTCGCGTCGCGGCTCTCATGTGTGTCGTGACTCTAGGAGGCACGCGTTGCGACCCCCCACAAAACAGAGGCTCTGGTTTGATACGCGTCACGACGCTAGCCCAGTAGCATCGCGACGCTCAATCATCAAGTCTGATTCAGAGATTCTGCTTCGTTACACGTCGCGACGCGAGCTCGGCGACGCTCTGCTATTTCCAGGGTCAAATCTTCACTTCTTTTATGATCAACTCATTACTTCATTCTAACACAACCACAAGCAATTACAAACACTCAATTTATCATCATACTATCATTCTAACATCCCAACATCACCCAATTCTCTATTTCTTACATGGTGTTTCATCTAGGGTAGCATACCTAGAAATTGCCCAAACATGAACTTCTAACTACAACAATCATCAATAATCACCTTGTTTTCAGTCAACAACACACTATAAATATCAAACCCTCAATACCCAAAGTTATAAGATTTGGATCAAGTATTTCTGACCTTAATTCAAATTCTTTCTTCATAAAGAGAATCTTCAAGCTTCATTTCCTCCTTCTTAGGTTTGATTTGGGGTGGATTATGTTGGGGTTGGTGCTCAGAGCGCCAATTCCCGGTTGTATTTCTTTATGAATACTTCTGTAAAACCTTATTATTTTGAATAATATATGCAGTTTCTATAATATAATCTATCTTTTAATATGGTAAAGACGTAATGACCTTAGAATGACTAGTCATGGTGCAGTTGCAAAAGCGTTGCAACTGACATTGAGTTGTATCATGACATTTTCATTCTCAGACTGTTCCTGGTCAATGTTTACACTACTTGGTCAGTATAGTAAACCCGTTGAGACCGGTACATGTCGTATACTGAAATATATGATTCCAATAGTTTCTCAATGAACCATAAGTCTTGGAGACTAGTATAGACGTGTAGGTGTTTATAGCGGATAAACACTGGACGACTCACCGAAGATTCTTAATGGATAGTACACCAACGTCAATAAGAATCTTATCGGGTTGAGTAGCACTTGTGATTCTTAGACTTGAGATGCCACTGTGGGCACATGAGACATCTTCTACACTTAGATAGCAATCACGTCACCGATCTAGTTAGATCAGACCTCCGCCTGTTCGTTGGGTGTAGATAGATCCTCAGGGTGTCATGTGTGTATCGAGATAAGATTCGTCAGTTCTGTGTATCAGAGCATAGGTAGTCCATATGATTAGCAATCAGATAAAAACCATGGGCCCGTGGTACAATTTAGAAGTTAGTTCTAAATGTTCTTTTTGAGATTGCTAATAGAATAGTCGACTGGATAATCCCTATAGAGATTTGACGTTTACATCTATATCTCTGGGATTTATCCGGATACCTATGACAAAGGAATTATACATTTGCCATGACCTCAACCTGTATGATTCAGCAAGTTTATCCGTGATCGTCATAATTTACGGGTGGATAAATTATGGACACGAAATTGGATTTCGTGACGGATATGCCTGAATCTAGAGAGTCTCACTAATGAAATATACTCGTAGAGCACTAGGGCAACATTTATAAATAATATTGATTATTTATAAAGTCGTTTAAAGGTTAAACGCAAAATACATGTGTAGGGACCCTATAGTCATTTCCTTAATTTTTGTGTATTTGCATTTAATGCTTGATTAATTCAAATACACATTAATTAATTGTCAAATTGAGATATTTGACTAATATCATAAATGAA
Organism: Zanthoxylum bungeanum; assembly: GCA_019454045.1. Taxonomy (NCBI): domain Eukaryota; kingdom Viridiplantae; phylum Streptophyta; class Magnoliopsida; order Sapindales; family Rutaceae; genus Zanthoxylum; species Zanthoxylum bungeanum. The sequence continues at coordinate 8,189 of SKCR01023910.1, read as the reverse complement.
TATATGTATTTAATATTTAGTGTAAGTATTATACATATATTTAATATATTTGTAATTAATTAATTAATTAATTATTTAATTGTTAAATGATTAAATTAATTAAAGTATAGATATTTTAAGTTATGATATTTGTTTTAATGGCTAAGTTGCAATTGTTGACTTGGTTGAAATTATCATTAAAGTGTAATGATCATTTTAATAAGATGGCAAATTGAAATTCAAATGAAATGAAAACAAAATGTCTTAATTTTTTTCTAGCCAATTTCGGCTAAGGCAAAATTGTGAGCAAGTATATATTGTTTCATTTATTTTAGGGTTTGGATAACCTAATAAACTTTATCAAACTCCATTAAAACAAAAGCAAAGAAGGTAGAGAGAAAGAAAAAGAAAATCAAAGAAAAGCTTGGAATTTAGTAAGTATTTCCAACCTTCCATTAGAGAGTAAATTGTTCCTCTTGTTGTGGGCTTCACTTGGTGATGTTCTTGAGTTTTTATATTCTTTATTCTTTGTGTTTTTTATGGATGAAAGTTTGATGAAGGGGTTAAGCATGTATGAAGTTGGAAGAATGTTACTAGTGTAGTAATAAGCATTCTTTTCATTGTTTTAGAACCTTATTGCCATTCTAGAGTTATTGAACCACTCTTAAATGACCTAGAATTATTCTATAGTTGTTTCATTGTGTTGAGACTTGATTCGGATGGAAGAAACATGATTGAAGTAATTGATTTAACTAATTTGGTCTAATTTGTCCAATTTGAAGAAATAAAAAAATTAGGGTTTAAGACCACTTCCAAATTTGAGGCTTTTCATTTATATGGTGTATTTGGATGTGTATATGATACATATAAAATCTCATGTTGATTGGATTTCATTTGGATGTGTTTTGAACTTTGGAAGTGCAAAATGCACACTAATGTGCTTCTAGGAGGCTCACGGCCTTGAAGGAAAAATTGGGTTTTTTGTTGCTCTTTGTGTTTTGATATTTAGGACATGTTAAATTCATCTTAGAAATGATTTAGAATCATCCAAAATTGATTTGAACAATTTCGGACTAAAATGAACAAAATGCAAAGTTTTGGGGTAATTACACAAAAATTTGATTTCTTGTGTAATATTTCATAATTTGAATATTGGAAAATTAAATAAATAAGTTTATTTAATTAATCCGAGAAAAAAATTTTGAAATCGAAAAATTTGATTTTCCACTGTTTCCGATGCGTTACCGGATATCCGCAATAAAACCCCTACAGATTACTCTAAATGATCCTTGGGAATTCACTAAGGGAAGTGATTATTCTCCTTCCTCCTTTTTCTCTTCAATTTCGGTCAAGAGAGATTTTCATGTGTTTTGAATTTCTAATTTTTGTTTTAAATGGAAGGTGATTGGTTCTAGAGAAGTCTTGAAATTTGTTGCCCTTTCCTAACAAATTGAGGGACTTGGGCTCAAAATTCATAAATGTTATTGGGCTTCCACTTGGATTTACTTAATTGTTAAAAGAAAGGTCACTCCATGACTAAGACACCCCAAACTCAAGCTCAATATTCTAACAACAGGCCCGCTAGGCCCAAAATAGGTAAGGTTCATTGGTCCCTATATCGTCTTCAAGAACTTTCCGCAATAGTTCAGAGAAAATTTTTTCTAAGTCACCTAGTCCTAGACTGGTGAATCAAATTCCAAGTGGACTCCCTTTAAGTTTTGCAGTTTTCAATCTTGGACTTCTTCTATAAATGACTACATCAATATGTTCTTTTGCAGGCCCTTCTTTCTTTCGATCATTGGGAGGTGGGGACTTACCAATTTCAGGTGGGAAGGTGGAGCTTCCTTCGTCTGATTTGCGAGGGGTATTCTTCAGTTCATTCTTAATGTCTTCTAGACGATCCTCAACTGAATCCTTCCAAAGTTTTAGCTCTTTGTACCTTTCAACATTAACAGCTCTTTGGAAGAAAAGTATATAAATGGGGTTACAAACTTCCCACTCATTGCATATGACCACATCTAGTAATCTTTCCCAATGATCGTGCAAGAATGTCATTTCTTGCAACTGAGTTGGTAGAGCCATTCTTAACCTCTGTATCCTGTCACAATCAATTGTAAAACCAATGTTGTGAAAATTAAATGTAAAGCTACTATAGTAAAAATTAACCATACCTACGATCTTAATAACAACTGGTTCAACATCAAAGTGGTAACCACCATTTTTCATTTCTAAAGCTTTCTTCCATAGCAAACTTTTATCCACCTTTTCTCAGTTAGGCCTGTTTCGGAGCACTATGTAATCATAAAATTTAATATAGCTTATTGGATAAGATGCATGCAATTAACTTATTTTTTACATATCAAATCTTTTACCAACCCGACATGCCCTTTCCTACTTAGATGATGATTGAACTTATTTTTCTTTCTTTTTATTGACGCCACTGAGTTTATATATAAAAGAATCATTTTAACTTGGACAGTATACAATTTATAATACTATTTGTACAGATGAATTGGAATAAACTTACTGCAACGCTTTCAGATAATCGTTTACTTGACAAACTTCGCCCATGTTGACTTGTTGATATGGTTGTACTAATATGGACCTCTATACAGTTTTTTTACGATCATAAATAAATGGCAAAATGTAATTTCTTGTAAGAATATATTTTAAGTTTCGAAAAGCTACTCCAATTGATTGTAGTACTTGTTTCTTGCTACTATGATGAACAATAAAATGAACCTACAGTGGACAATGTAAATATTTCCTTAACCAAATCATATATGTGGTTGTTAATTTAATAATTATAGTGGGCAATGTATCGTTACCTTAACAGACTCCAACAGTCGGTCCTTCGTCTCTTGTGAAACTAAACGTCAGTCTAAACGGAGGATCGAAATAGATGTATGGGCTAATACCCTAGTATAACTAGCCAATTGCTCGGCTACTTCACCATATGGAACACCCATCTGATTGTACTTTACCACAAACTTGCCCCCAATCATTTTCCTCTTCTTGTTCTGATTAGTGCTAATTGTCGACTCTACTTCTGTTGCTACTCTTTGGTTGATCCTCAACATATTCTTCAATTTAAGAAAATAAACAAGGCACATTAATCTCTTGGTTTCCATGGGCAATTCCTTCTATCAGTAGGGCATCATGACATGCATCTTTTGATGAATAAGTATCTTCATCATTAACATCGTCATCAGATGTGTGCTCGGCTAATTCATTTCCAACAATAATTTTACCTTTATCAGCCATAACTCACCTGTAAAAATAACTAAAATACAAAATCAGAAACATGACATATTAATCAGTAATAGACAAACAACATATCATATTAACACGTCAAAATTAACAAACAGTTATAAAAATTAAAAAAACAAATCATTTATATTCGTGAAAGCTTTGGTGTTTTAGTCATATGTATGCATTTGTTCTTGAACATCAATGGACATGTTTCATATTATCTCATGTCATAAATAGATAAATATTAATTAACATCATTGTAATTGCTTGTAATGTTGGTTTGATTCATTTCTTATCATGCTTTTAGCATTACATATTTTATGTTTTGCTTGCTCTTCTTCCAATTTATTTATTTAATTAATGAGATGTGCTATTGGTGGGGATGAAAAGTTTGCATATGCAGTTGCTGTTATTGCATCGTTTTATATATGCAGAAGGTTGGTTTTTGTTTTTTTTACCCCTTATCATTTCATGACCAAAAGAGGAGTATATTTTATGCATTTATGATGATGTTTATTTATAAGGCATTTATGCTTTTCCCTTTTCTTTTCAAGGGTATATTATTTGTGGTTATTTCAGGTGAGTATATCGATATCTTCATTGACTATAAGACTATTGGATGTTAGATTTAAGATCGAGTTACATTGTAATAAGCCTCTATCTTTATGGTTGACGGTTGGCTATTTTATTTTTGCATTTATTATTATAGTCTTTTTATGAGGCGACGAACTATCAAATAAAGAGTTTATTAGGTTTATGTGTTGGCTAATTCCGTAACAAACCATGTTCAATTGAGTTGTATTGAGCGTTGAAGATTTCAGAGCAATTGGACAGCTTTTGGAAGTCGTTATATGAAGACTTCAAGTCTTGTGTGTGGCAGGTTCAAACATGCATTCGTGTCAGGTTTGAACATGGGTTTAAACATCTTCATCCAATAAGATTACGTGCATGTCGCATTCTTTAACACGCTCGAACATACCATTCCAGTGAGCATGCATGCTTGTCATGTTCGAAAAAACTTTCAAACGTGAATTGCGAATCAATGGCATGCGTCCTACGTTCGTTAGGGTGTTTGAACACTAATGCGGGATCAATGTTTTTAAGTGTGTTTTTAAACCTGTTTAAGAGCTGGGAAGCCCTAACCTATATAAACCAACCTTAACCATTTTATCTAGTGTTGGAAATATAAAATACAGAGCCTCTATATCCTTTATTTCCTTCTTCTTAAAATTTCACCTTGAAGACTTAATTAATCTCATGTCTTCTTTCTTTTGGTGAGTTTCTTCATTGATAACCATCAACACAATCAAACCTTACCAAAACCCTAACCTTCAAAGTTCTAAGGTGAAGATTGGATGTTGGAGTTCCTGTTAGGGTTGGTGCTCAGAGTGCCAATTCCGGATCGTATTTATGTCCGATTCATAAATACGAATAATTTCTTTTTTCTATAATATTACTTATTTAATGGTACCACCTCTTGTCTTTTATATACATATTCGATCTAATTGCGATTAGATATCTAATTATGATTAGATTGAAACTAAATCTGATTTAGTGATATGTCTATATTAGACAAAGACCCTAAGATTACAACGTAGTGCGCAGTTACAATGTAGTTTGTAATTGATATTGGGAAGCGTAACTATAAGTTGTATATCCTTAAATAAAATTCATGGTCAAGATTTGCTAACACGGGTCGGTTAGTGAAATCTGATGAGACCAGTACATGTCGTATATCGTGACTTGGTCCGATGGTTTATCCTAATGAACCATGAGTCTCGGGAGACTCGTATAGACATGTAGGTGTTTATTTGATAAACACTGGTGTTTATTTGATAAACACTGAATGACTCACTGAAGATTTCCTAATAGATGGTACACTAATGTCAATAGGAATCTTCTCGAGTTGAGCGAGCATAGTGATCCTTCGACTTGAGATACCACTGTGGATATATGAGTTATCATCCACACTTTGATAGCAGTCACGTCAACGATCTATTTAGATAAGACATCTGCTTGTTCGTTGGGTGTGGACTGATACTCATGATATCCTGTGCGTATCAAGATAGAATCTGTCATTCATGTGTACAAGGCATATGCATCCTACGCGTATTTACGATCTAGTAAATTCATGGCCGTGGTATAACTTCGGAAGCAAGTTTCGAGTGTTATTTAGAGATTGTAAATTTGAAAGTCGACTATATTATACCATAAGAATTTGACGTTCTTATCTATATCCTAGGTATAATATGGATAGCCTGTGACAAAGGGATTATATGTATGCAATAACCTCGATTTGCATAGTTTAATGAGATTATCTGTGGTCGCCATAATTCATGAGTGGGTGAATTATGGACACAAAATTGGATTTCGTGACGGATAAACCTAAACTTATAGAGTCCCACAATATGGAGTGTACTCGTTGAGCACTTGGGCAACGTTTTATGAATAATACAGATTATTCATAATACTTCACCAGATTAAATGAGTTAATTCATATCGTTTAAATGGTTAAACGAAAACACATGCTTTAGGGGATTTTGGTCAATCGTAATTATTGTGTATTTGTATTTGATACATAATTCGATTAGATACACATTAATTAATTATCAAATGAGACTTTGACACATGCCATTAATATATGTATTTGTTATTTAATGTAAATAAAAATACATATATTATAATAATTATAATAATTAATTATTTAGATATTTAAATGTTAAATATTTGAATAATTAAATAATATCCATTTTTCATAATTGTTATGATAAATGTCTAATTATTATTGGTGACATATGGCATGTTTTAATTAAACTTTAGGTGTGCAAATTTGATTTGCCAACATAAAGTTTGATATTAATTTAATGAAATTAAATTGTAAATTGACCTAAATGCCCTTATCAAAGTCGGCAATTGGTATTTTTAAAGTTAAAAAATTTTATTTTCTTCTCCAATTGCTTCCATGGCCGAAACCCACCTTAAAAATACACTCCAATTTTTTTTTGATGAAACAAAGGAAGAAAGTGATGTAAAATTCAAGAAAAAGCTTAGGAAAATTGGAGATTAAAAGGTAATCTTTAATATTCTTGAGTTTAGAAATTTAATTTCGTATTCTTGTGTTCCTAGAATAGTTCTAGGGTTTTCTTTACTTGTTAAAATTGGGGCTTTTGGTGTTGCAAGATGGATTTGGAAGTGTTGAACATGTGTGAAGTAGAATTGGATAATATTATTGTAATATTTATTCAATTTGATCATTTGATGATATGTTGCCATTCTAGAGTGTTATGAACACTCTTGTAATGCCTAGAATTATTCTTGGGTGGTTCATTTGTGGTGACTTTGGTTGGTGTTAAGATTAATTAGATTAATGTTGAAAAAGTTGGATTAAAGCATGAAAAATTGATTATTTTTGTTGCAAAATCAGATCTAGAAAAACTGGGTTGATTGTGATGAAAATGATGTTATTTGAATGTATTGGATGTGTTTTGGGTGTTGGAATAATTGCTGGAAATTGTTTCGGAGTTGAAATAAGCGAAAACAACGAAAAACGACGTTACTAGGTGACTTTTGAGCCAACCAGGTGACGACTGTCCAAACAATGAGCTGCCCTAACACTATTGGGGATTACCTGGGCAGCCCTCATGTGTATTGGGTAGTCGGTTTGGTCAAAAACGCGTTTTATACCATTTTACGGAAAAATATTTTCGTAAAAGTTTCACAACGTTACTTGGTTATTTATGTCGTTATTTGATATCGAATAAATATGTTTAGGTGAAATATGACTGAATTATTCATATTTGATATTGAATAATTTATTCGGTAATTTAAAAAGTTTTAAAATTACGATTTCGTCGGAACAACGCTTCCGCCGCGCTCGCGCCCAAAACCCCAACAAAAATGGTATCAGAGCAGGTCTGATCCTTCATCCATTACATTAATCATGCTTGATATATGATATATAATCCAATTTTGATGTTTGCACATGCACTAATCTATATGTTTCTTGACTTTTATGTTCTATGCTAACGGGAAACGTAACGAAAATTTAATAGTTAAGTTAAGTTATGATCTAGATTAAAATTCTACATATGATGTAGAACAATGCTTCCTTGTGGAATATCCCCACTTAAATAAGGCTGTAAAGTAACGTGTATGGCTGCATCCGAGATCGTGCTAAAGCAGTGAGGGTGTAGTTGATAGAATTTTATCCATGCCGGATGTATATTTGATACTAGACAAATTCAAGTGAAAGTGGAAATCTTGAACGTGCCAAACTGTCAAGACTACATCGGTAGCTTGAGTTTGTCATTGGCAAGTGAAGCCTTGATATGCCTCATTGTGAACGTGCCAAAGCTATCATAACGAGAAACAGTCAGGACCAAAATTAGGAGTCACTGGTGAGTGGTTGACAATGAGTTGTCTACTTAATAAATATACGTAGGCGAGATCGTGTCAAAGCTGTGAGTTGAAATATATTCATGGGATCCTACTCTTACTATGGAATTCGATTTAATTATTGAATTCCCATTCTCCGTTGGGGATTACAGTATTACATAAAGTAGTGGGAGACACTGCTGGGTTAAAAATCCATAACTAAGACAGTGCGTAATTTTATGGAAATTGCTGCTTTTGTTTTCCTTTATTCTATATTGTTAATAGAAATATGTTTCTAATCCACTGCATGCATATTATTTGAATATGTTTTCTGACTTCTCTTATGGTTGTGTATTTCTAGAATAGGTTCTAGAATGTTAGTAGACTTAAATATCGTTAGATTAGTCAAAATCATCGGGAACTGTTGTTCCGATTTTCTTGAAAATCAAGATGGTTAGTGACTTAGTTACTAAGTCACGATAGGTAATCTAAATAGATATCTGTTTTATGATATTATTCTAGAAATAATAGTTTCTTGTGCAGTAAGAATTAACACGAATCAGTTCATGTCTCGAGATTCTTGA
>SKCR01023909.1:0-48983 GCA_019454045.1 Zanthoxylum bungeanum | reverse complement strand
TCATTCATTACATAGTTAATTTTGTACAATAATACAATATCATTTACAAAACAGTGACGCTATGGGTCATAATGTCTAACAGTTTATGGGTATCTTTCAGTGGCTACATCTGAAATCATGCCAAAGAAGTGAGGGTGTTGTTGATAGAATTTTATCGATGTCGAATGTATATTTGATCTTATATAAATTCAAGTGAAAATGGAAATTCTAAACGTGCCAAAGCTGTCAAGACTACATCGGTAGCTTAAGTTTCTCATTAGCAAGTAAAGCCTTGGTACGCCTTCTTGTGAATGTGACAAAGCTGTCATAATGAGAAATGGTCAGGACAAAAATCAAGAGTCACGGTGATTGTGATTGACAATGAGTTGTCTACCTAATGAATATACGTAGGCGAGATCATGCCAAAAATGTGAGTCAAAATATATTCATGGGGTCCACTTCTCACTATGGAATTCGATTTAATTATTGAATTCCCATTTTCCTCTAGGGATCACGGTATTACGAAAGTAGTGCAAGACACTACTGGGTTAAAAATTCATAACTAAAGCAGTGTGTAATATTATGGAAATTTCTTCTTTTATTTTCCTTTATTCTATATTATTAATAGAATTATACTTCTAATCCACTACATGTATATTATTAGAATATGTTTTCTGAATTCACTTATGGTTGCATATTTCTAGAATAGGTTCTAGAATTTTAGTAGACTTGGATATTGTTAGATTAGACAAAACTATCAAGAACTGTTGTTCTGATTTTATTGAAAATCAAGATGGTTAGTGACTTAGTTGCTAAGTCACGATAGGTAATCTAAATGGATATATGTTTTAGGATATAATAGTCTAAAGAGAATAGTTTCTTGTGCGGTAAGAATTGACGTGAATTAGTTCATGTCTCGAGATTCTTGACTGGCATTAAGAAAACTCCATTAGGTATTTGTTTATCTTATAATGACGTTTATTCGCTTTAGTGACTTTTAGAAGTCAGGTGTTTGACAAAGTTTGCTAATCAATTATTTGCAATTGTTGTGAATAATTGAAAGCAAATTATAGAGCTTAAGAAAGGAGATGTGTGTAGTTGTGTATAGAGAATATCGATTATCACAATATGACAAGTGTAGGTATTGGATACTAGATCTCCCATCTAGTTATTAAAATAATATTTAATGATTGTTTTGATATTTGATATCAGAACTTACGACTATGGACAGTTATTTTTTCTTTATAAATAATTGTTACATATTTTAATATGACTAGTAGTGTCATTGTTGAAGAGATAAATATTAGGAAAAATATTCGGCTAACTAAATAACTGAGAACAGTGCTTTATGACATTTTATCACATAAATATTAGATGCTTATTTCGTATGGTAAAGGATGGTCTGATACAAGATCACTCCATATATCCTTATCTATTTATTGAATATTGTATTCAGGATGTGATTAAATCTCATTTAACCAATGATCATCATTGGACCACAGATTTATTAAACTAATATAATGGATGTATGTAGTTTAATAATTATAAATTGCCTTGGATAGTTTTCTTTACTTCGTAACTTAGTTAATGAATTGTCATGACTTAGTTACATGTTTCTAAAAGAATACACATTGATCGTCTTGAATAGTTCTAGAACTTTCAATATGTTTCTGATGAAATGTGGATATAATATTTTGAATGATTCAAAGATATTCTATTTGAAGTGTTAAAAAACTATATTTTAAAATTCATTGTGAGTCTTTGAACTGTTCAGGGATGTTTTATATGATCAAACATATGAATTTATGACAATTAATTATAAAGTTATTTAATAAAAGTGATTCTTACTCAATATTATTCTTCTACGATTCCATCATGATGGAATTGACTAGTGGGAGAAATCGAATCTTATATGATATGATTCGTTTGCTATTGAGTGTTACTGAATTAGTTTCAATACTCTTAGGGTTATTCTCCAGTTACACTAATTCATCCTTTTAATTATTATTCCATTAGTTTCTAAAATTACGTATATGATATGTATAAGTAGAAAATTTGAATCTTAAAAAGTTTAAGATTTGAATCTTTCTTTTATATAATGGTTATATAATTGAAAAATACTTGTGCCTCAGAGGTACAAGCAAAATTTTATCATTTATGCTATTTAATAAAATATTATATTCTATTTGATAGAATATCTTTTCTACGATCCCGAGTAATAAAATTATTTTATTAATTAGTGTGTAATATCGGATGTTGACCATTGTAGAAAAGACTTGACTTAGTGAAGTCAAATGTTAGAGTGATAAACTAAAAATGGAACTACATAATTAATAAGATGAAAAAACCCTTAGACAGCTTCCATATAAGTCCAATAGGATTTCAGAATCATTAGCGTAGTATTTGATACTCTGTTGTTTTCATATCGAAGAAAATTATCCTATAACTTATAATGGGAGCGATATTTGATATAGATTTCGGAAGTTAGCATTGAACCATAGATCTAAGATTGTTCATAGCTTACTACGATCAAGTTTAAAACTTGATTGAGCTTCGTTATGAATCATTCATAAAATGTGTAAATTATTTGCGCAGAAAAAAAAAAGTGAGCTTATTAAAGGTTTGACCTTTATAGTATGACAGTGAGAAAAGTTATACTCAGCTATCTATTGTAGATTCTGAGGAAACTTGTCTTTAGCCGCATTAATTGAACAATTAAAGATCTGTTGGTTAATGTTGATATTAAACTATGTATTTTGGTTAAAGAATGTAAAGTGGTGTTCCTAAATGTTTTCTTCGAATGAGAAATCTGTTGTGGTTTCTTTGTTTGAAGAGTTCATTCTAGAATGGCCTTAGAGTTTGTATTCTGCTAAGATCACAGTTTGATATACTAGCTTATAGAGTCTATTGTAGACTCATATGAGCTTTTCGAAATATGTGTTTTCTATTTTTGATAATAGTCAGATTGTCTGGTTTTATCAAAGTATAGAAAATACACATATGATAATGAGGTCAGTGGAAGCATACATATTTCTTTCTAGTGTTATATATCCTAACGACATTGTCATTATTAATGTAATAATAAGATGTTTATGAGGTAAACGATTTACCTAATTCTTCTTTTCTCTGTGAAACAGTGGGAGTAGTCTCTGTTATATTTGATATAAAGTTTTATATATGACATAAAATAAGAGACTTGTGAGATACTCCCATTAGTCGTGTATTAGATATGATCTAATAAAGGACACAGTAAGACTATCTCTGTGACAGTTAGTATAACTGTTTAACAGTTAGTGTGTCTCTTGTATATAGTATTAATCTTTCGTAAATGATGATTTCTTTGTCGGAAGAGAAATTGATTAGAATATCTAGTCAAACTGATGCATCATATGATGATAGCATAATGAATAATATATTATGTACGATTAAAGATATCAATTTAATTATAATTGTTACGAATTATTTTGATATGCAGAAGACCGTAGGATGTTTCTTGAAACATGTTTTTTGTTATCTTTGAGATATTAAGAACAAGTTTCTTATTCTTGGAGATTATAATCCGCAACCATTATGGTCAGATTAGTTTTGAATCTAATTATGACATTAGGCACTCTACGTCATATAAAGTCAGAAAAGATGCAGTGAGAGTGTCACGGTTGATTCTACTGTTTTAGTGGAATTCGTTGTAATTTATGAAGTATTGACATATGAAGTTTCATAGTGACCTTATAGATTAGAAGTTTTGATAATAGTATTGTGCTTGCGGTTGTCTGTAAAGTATTTTGGATTTGATCTCTAACTACATAGACAACTTAATAGCTATAGCACAATATTAATATCGTATTTGAGTCATATTGATGTAGAACTTGGGTTCTACGAAATATGAATGATGTTGGCTAAGGAAAATAATTGTGTTTGTTAGACAGACTTAATTTGTAATAGCGGGCTTACTTGTTGTTGCCTACCTCTTAAGTGCTAAGTGAGCTCTTGAGGGCCATGAGTATGTGATACACATTGAGATATGCATATGATATCGTGGATTGGCACTAGAGAAAATTGGAGAAATTGTTAGGGTTGGTGCTCGGAGTGCCAATCCGGATCATTGTTTTATGTCTGATTCATGAATATGAATAATATATTTTTCCATAATATTACTTATTTAATAGTAGCACCTTTTTTCTTTTATATACATATCGATCTAATTATGATTAGATATCTAATTTGTTAGTGATTATCTAGGTCCCAAGATCATTAAACAAGCATGATAAAGTGTTGAAAACATCTCAAATGAGTTGCGGAATACTCACATCGATCGGTTGAGACGATTGAAGACGAACAAACCATTTTTGGATCCTCCAAGGTGGCGCCAAACACAGCAGTCCACTGCTCACTGTTTCAATTTTGAGTCTTGAATTTGAGCTCGAATCTTCATCGAACGATTCCCGGCTCAAGGGTAAGTGTCCCTAACACCTTCATATGTCTCTCGGGAGTGCTAGCTCGCTTGGATTTTGCCACAAAACCTTGAAATTGCCTTGCAATTTTCGGCCAACCCATGGCAGTTCACTGCCATGGGCGTGAGAGAGAGAGAGAGATGGAGAAGATGATTTGTGTATTAGGTTGGTCAAAGCATTTTCCAAAATGCTTTATATATTTTCCAAAATATATTAATATTTACCAACAAATTTTGTCAAAAGTCAAATGGTAAATCAAATATAATTGAATTTCATTCCAAAATCAAGTACAACCAAACATTCTCAACCACTCCACTAACTCACATCAAGTCATATCAATCAATCAAACACTCACAATCAATCAAATGTCACATCACTCAAAGTGACGTTTGATTTGACGCTTTGATGTGATGAATGACTTGACGCTTGATGTGACTTGCGTGCCGCACTCGAATTCGAAATACGAATGCGCTCGCAATCACACTCGGGCGTCGGGTTCGTTAATTCTAAATTAACGATTTATCTTTTGCGTCGTAATTAAACTTGCATTACGCGCTTAGCAGCGAATTAAATCCAATTTCGTTTTCTAATCAAATATATTAATTACCGATTAATTCCAATTAATCGTATCTCTCTTTTATTAATATTTTATCCTAGATAAAATATCTCCGAAATTAATCCTAGATTAATTTTCTCTCTCATGAATTAATCCCAGATTAATTAAAGTGCGAGTCATACTTCATCGGTGTATCATTGGGACGCGACCCAAGAGATCCCCGGATATGTTGGCAGTGAATCGGGTCGTCGGACTATCCGAACACGTACGTACCAAGTACTACGTTTTACCGATTCACAAGACAAGGTTGGCTTCTAGCAAAGCGCCATGCCTACCCAATTCTCCGGAAATATTCTTACAGGAATATGTGATCTATATCAAGCGTAGTATACCGTAGTATTGCGTATTTCGATCCAGTATCGGACTGTCACGTGCTAGGCCTGGGGCTGGAGTTGTGTCTCTGCCCCGTACGAAGCACATGTCGGATGTCTGGTAACTAGTCTCTATAATCGGATATACATGACCTAGTCATAATATCCCGATGGCCGCGCAGCACTTAAGAGTACTAATACCGTATCCTACGTGACATCATCTCCACTATGACTGGAGTGATACTTCCGTCTTGACATCACACCCAACTCTACGATTCTCAATATACCTAGTATCGGCGTACACAGAACCGGTTAAAGCCCTAGACGACCTCAACCAAAGTATATTGATTGTCGTAAGCATTAGCGGTGCAAGTCTCAGGTTAAGACCAAATACACCTACCCTGATGTCGGACTCCCATAGACACATAGTCAAACTACCAATGGGATTCCGAGGGGGTCTATCCAGAGCGAAGCTGTTTCCGTTTCCCATACCGTCGGTGAAACACAACCTCCTACCGCACTTGCATAAGTATCCAATACTTAAGTATATGAGAACTACGCCGTTGTGCCCTCACAACGCGCACAAGTACGATACTAGTCTTTTACGTATTTATCGATGTCCAATCTCGATAATACTCTGACTAGGGATATTTAATGATTTATCCTTCGTTGATTGATACTGTCTCATATCATTCTCAATCAAGGAACAAATCATAAGGACCTCTCATCATTTATATATATCTAAGGTGATCTAATCACAAATGATAAGAGTGCAATTTCCTTTGTCACATAGTTAATTTGTACAACAACACAATGATCTGTACAAATAGTGACGCTATGGGTCATAATTGTCCAACAATCTCCCACTTGGCCTATAGCCAGTCACTCAAGTGTTTAACACCCGAACTATGTACGGTTTGCTCAAATTGCTGAAAAAGGTTTCGTCAGCGGATTTGTATGATTATCGTCTGATGCGATTTATACGATCATCACATCGCCACGATGTATGATCCGAACGAATCAGATGAATAGTCGAAGTATATATCTGGATCGTTGATGAGACCATTAATTCTTTAGCCTGTGCTGACGCCCCTGCTCAGCTGCTAATTAGATTTATTATTGACCCAGATTGCTTTAATTGCTGCTTCAGCAGCTGCAATTTATCCGCATTTGTTGTTTATTCGGTAACAGTATCTTGCTTGGAAGATTTCCAGCTCACTGTACCGTAATTCAAACTGTATAGTACCGTTTGCGACTTTCAGTCGTTTTATATCGGTTTGGAAACTTGCAGTAGTGATCCCAGTCACTTCAAGTTCTCCTTCTCCACAGATTAAGACAGCATCCTTAGATCTCTAAGATTCTAATGGATGTTCTTAACATCAATCCAGTGACCATCACCCGGATTGGCCTGATTGTGAATCCATATGCTCAAAGCGTATGAGACACCAGGTCATGTACATTTTTCAATGTACAAGTTCTCGCAGAGTTTTAACAACTTAATCTATCTCAGTAGATCTTTATTCCTAGAATAAAGGTTGTTACTCCCAAGAATTCTACGGAGAATTTCTCGAAAGCCAAGCTTTCGCCGATTATTTTATATGGAATTTCATTTCCAAGAAATGAATATGTTATCATTATTTTATTAAAGGACATTCTTGTCAGTGCGCTCCCACTAACCTTCTTATATACACAAGAATTATTTTCGTTTTGAATTAAATCATACACCATTATGATTACATCAAAACGTTAATTCCAAGAACCTAATGCTTGCTTCAATCCAAACGTGGATCGAATAACCTGCAAACCTTGTTTACTGGTTTTAGTACGACAAAATCGTCAGGATGTTATAAACATCCTCCAAAGGGTTTCCGTTTAAGGAAAGCGATTTTGATCTTTAACTGACACATTTCATAAATGAAACGTGCAGCTACTGCAAGCATTATCCAAATGGATTTGCCGTGGCAACAGGTAAAAGGTTGAACCGTAATCAACACAATGTTGATAACGATACCTTTCCGCTACAAGCCTAGCTTTGTACGTTGGTATGTATCCATGTATGTCTTCCTTGAAGACTTATGCAGTACCTATAGGCACAATGCCTTAAGGTACATCAACTAGTGTCCAAACATAGTTGTTATACATGGAATCCATTTTGGACTCATGGCACTTTGCCATAACGGAAGTCGATACCTTGTATCACCCCTTCTTACGTAGTCGGTTGGTATACCTCAACAAGATTGACATCTTTATGAGGTGAGATCAGAAACCCATACCCCAGGTTGTTTTCTGATTCTCTCCGATCTACGCGTTTCTTGTGTATACGAAGATTAATGGTATAGTTTCATCCTTGATGAACTATTTTTGTTCCATTAAGGACTTCGTGCCAGAAACAGTATTATTCCGATTTTCATCGAGTTATACCGTCCTCCCACTGACCACTGCATATCGGTAATCCTCTAAGGAAGACCGCATGGCGAGCAACAATTACAATTGTTCTCTAGTGAGATATATAAGTACTATACTTATGGTTTTTCCCTAGGATAACCTATATTTGGCACTTATCCAATTTGGGTTCTAGTTTGGTATCATCCAAACGTAAGCCTAGCATCCCAAATCTACAGGAGTGTGAAACCCAGTTTCTTTCCCGTTCATATCTAATATGAAGTCTGTCAAACAGAATTTACATGGAACCTTATTCAAAATAAGTTTTGCACTGTTAATGCTTATCTTTGAAGGAAAAGGTAGCTCAGAGCGACTCATGATTAACCTTATCATGTCCAACAAAATTCGGTTTCTCGGTACGGACACACCGTCAAACTGACGTGTTCCAGGAGGAGTCCTCATTTGAAAGAATACTATACTCTTTCAAGTATATTTGAAACTTATTGCTTAAGTATTTTCCATTACGGTCTTACCGTGACGGTTTAATACTTTAGCCGATCTGCTTGTCTATTTCGTGTCGAAACTCTAAAAGTTTCCGATTTGTGTTCTCTAAAAGAAACACATAACCATAACGTGATGCCACATCCGTTAAGGTCACGAAACATTCATATCCATATCTAGCCTAGCTAGATATGGGCCCACTTACTTCACTATGAATAGGGTTATCAGATCGGTGGCACTTGCACTTTTACCAAGTAAATAGTGTTTTAGGTACCTTACCTAATAAACTAGATTCGTAGACTTTATTTGATTAGTCAAATCAGTCCTAGTACCCACTCTTCAAAAGTGTGGATATACGACTCTTGTTTAATTGTGTCCCAGACAACAATGCCACAATTAGTTTCATCTGATCAGATCAGTATGAGCTATTAGTTTGTCATATTATATGTTCGATTTTATTTATATTCAAAATATAAATACTGTTATTCACATCTAATGTGTTTATCTCAATATCATCTTTATATAATAAAACACTTTAGTGTTCTAGAATATAAAGGTTCATCCGCAACGGATTGAACACTGATATAGAGATAATGTTTCTAGTCAAACTAGTTACATTATAACAGTTTCCTAATTTAGGTACTCACCCGAAGGTAGTTCCTACATACTAAGTATTTTAAAATCCAATTTTAATACTAGTAATGGACATAATATTGACAAACATTCTTAAAGTCAGAGCCTTGCCCTTTCTTTAATTCCTTCGTGTCTGCCATATCCAAACGACAGCCACTTCGGGATATGTCCTTTATCTTCCCAGAAGATAATAACGATATTGCCTTTACCCCTTTTCAATATTTCAGAAGTCTTTGGCCAAGCCTTGGATTTCTAGAATATTGACGTAAAGTGTGCCTTGCGCTACTAACTAATTGCAAAGTTTGACTTTCGTCTCCTTGAGATTAGTCATTAATTCTCCAAGAATTATTAATTGCAATTTAATACTTCTTAAATCTAAACATAGATTTATTACAAGTAATTGAATTAAGCACTTTAAGTCATCATTACATAATTCTTCCAAAGATTATGCACTACTAATTGCTTAATTCCGGGTTTAGGCATAATAGGTTATTTTATCCAATAAAGTAACTTATTATTTATTTCCAGGACCATCCTGAAATTTCATTCCCAATTAGAAAATTAAACTATTTAAATATTGTAATCCAAGATTATATTTAAATGTCCAACTTTTCAATGTTTCTTGATTTTAATAGTCCAACTATTTAATCAATTATTTTAGGTACTATTTATCATAATGATTATAATAATCTAATTATTCAATCAACTATAATATTAATTCAATTATATTGATTACTATAATCCAATTATAAAATCAACTATTTATTGAATTTATTTGAATATAGTCAAACTATATTAATTAAAACAACATTAAATATTAGTCCAACTAATACTTTTAATTATTTGACGAGTGATATTTGTTTGAGCGCGTATGGCGAGTAATTGAACGAATATTGCAAATTCAATTCTTGCCTCCCACTATTTTTTCGGCGAGCCTCTAACCCTCTGTCGAGTACTCGGGAAACCGTGTTTCCTAGTGGGCTAGGATCCCGTTAAATGTCACACAATCTTGACTTTGGCCAACAAATTGTATGATAATTAACTAGGTAGATCTCTAAGATCAATTGGATCCAATCCAATTCCTAGGTCCGGTAGGTGGACATCCAAGTCCGAAACATATATCGTATATATGCCTATATATCCAATATGTACCCTAACCTTTTTCCTCTGAATCAACTAGGCCTTGGCTTTGGCACAACAAACCTAATGATCCCAGTCAAGCGCGACCCATTGACCATGGAAAGCTTCGTAATCAATGTCGAGTGACAAGAAGTGGTCTTGACTTTGGCCAACAAACCACAACTTGGACAAACACACCGATATGGAACAAAACTCTCGTGATTCAAACACATCTTCGACGGACAAAGGGCTTGACTTTGGCCAACAACCCAATGCCAATCTCGGATCTTGAGTAAGAAACACTCAATGGAAGGAAAAACGCATGATATTGAGCGAGGGTTTTTCGCGTGCAAATTGGCTACCAATTTATTATCTTTGTTAAGGTCTCATCATCATACACCCTTAAACATGCATTCTAAATACATAATAAAGCGCATATGAATAAATAATAATGATATGCGGATGGATACTTAACACATTGATCCTAGATCAAATCTCTCTCCTTTCTCTCTCAAGCTAGCACTTGTATTACTTCTACCCGTTACACTACACTTCTAAAGAACCTCATTTACATTGAGGGGAATAGGTGAGAAGAGAATACAAAGAGAATAGAGGTGAAAAGGCTGGACACGCAGGTCCAATTTAATAAATCAAATTTATTACAACAATTTCCAAAATTGCCCTTACCCGACTAATATCCATCCGATATACATTATTCATTCATCACAACCATGTATTCACACAAAGCATGTTATCAATCAATCTAATCAAATTAATTAATCTGATAATTAGTGATCATCCAATGTTCAAACAACGATTTGATTTTGTTCGAGTCAAACTCGTTTTGCGAATAAGTACTCAAAGTACGAATTCTCGAATTAAATTAAACTACGTCATTAAATCCAATTTAATATGCATTCAATTCTAATTCGTTATTTAATTCCAAATTAAATATTACACTTTAATAATAAACCTTTTACGACTTAAATTCCAAATTTAATCGTAACGCGTCTCAAAGACCGATTAACGTCCAACGTCAATTCAATTAAAGTCTAATGGGCTTTTAATTGATTTCTTAAGGCGTGGACTTTTGGTCAACTCGGGTCAAACCGAATAACCAAAATCCAATCCGGGATTAACCCCATAAGCCCATAAATCAATCTTGGCCCATTAGGCCCAATTAAACTTTAAAGGTTCATTAAGTCGCAATTGGGCTTAACGGAAGTGGTTTTGGGCCCAATTGGATCCAATCCATTTGGCCTAAACCAACTTTGTACAACAAAGCCCAATAAGCCCATTTACAACTTTAAAAGCCCAAATCCAATTCAAGGCCCAATTAATTAAATTCATAAAATCCAATTTCATAATCTAATTACCCTAAAGTGCAAATCATGATTAATCACCTAAATCGATATTTCCGAAACATCAAATTAGTCCAATTAATCATGCTTAATCATCATCACATGTCCAACACATTAATGAAAAATCAAACCCATTACATGCTTTTAAGTCTCGGCCAAGGGGTGATTTTGTCCAATTCGATTAATTCAATCCAATTAATCCGCAATCGACATTAAATCTCATATCCCGAATCCAAGAATTAATCGATTCCCGAAGATTAAAAACAAAATCACCAAAGAAAAGCAAAACCACACAAAAGCGATCCAAAACGCCAAGGTAAGAATTTGGGGATTTTTGTTCAATTCAAAATTCAATCCAATTAATTTCAATTAACATCACCACTATGATTTTAACTCACCCATGAATCAAATCAAAAAATTCCAAGAATCCTTCAAAACCCTACACATTCGGCCAAGGCAACATATTTGGGGAAATTTGATCCAATCATCATTTCATGAAATTGATCCAATCAACTTCAATTAACATGTTTAAACATGCTCAATCAAACAATTTAACCAAATCATGCTCAAATCAATTTACCCAATTTTTAAGCCCTAAAAATTTCATGCTTGCACCTAGGCTCTTGATGCCATTGTTGGTGATTATCTAGGTCCCAAGATCATTAAACAAGCATGATAAAGTGTTGAATACATCTCAAAGGAGTTGCGGAATACTCACATCGATCGGTTGAGACGATTGAAGACGAACAAAACCATTTTTGGATCCTCAAGGTGGCGTCAAACACAGCAGTCCACTGCTCACTGTTTCAGTTTTGAGTCTTGAATTTGAGCTCCGAATCTTCATCGAACGATTCCCGGCTCAAGGGTAAGTGTCCCTAACACCTTCATTTGTCTCTCGGGAGTGTTAGCTCGCTTGGATTTTGCCACAAAACCCTTGAAATTGCCTTGCAATTTCAAGGCCAACCCATGGCAGTTCACTGCCATGGGCGTGAAAGAGAGAGAAATAGATGGAGAAGATGATTGTGTATTAGGTTGGTTAAGCATTTTCCAAAATGCCTTTATATAATTTCCCAAAATATATTATGTTTACCAAATAAAATTTGTCAAAAGTCAAATGGTAAATCAATATAACTGATTTCAAATCAAGTACAATATCAAACTTCCAACCACTCCACCAACTCACATCAAGTCAATATCAATCAATCAAACACTCACATCAATCAAATATCACATCACTCAAAGTGACGTTTGATTTGACGCTTTGATGTGACGAATGACTTGACGCTTTGATGTGACTTGCGTGCCGCACTCGAATTCGAAATACGAATGCGCTCGCAATCACACTCGGGCTCGGGTTCGTTAATTCCAAATTAACGATTTATCTGTTGCGTCATAATTAAATGATTACGCCTAGCGAAGAAATCCAATTTCGTTTAATATATCAAATATATTAATTTACCGATTAATTCCAAATTAATCGTTATCTCTCTTTTATTAATATTTTATCCTAGATAAAATATCTCCGAAATTAATCCTAGATTAATTTTCTCTCCCATTGAATTAATCCCAGATTAATTAAAGTGCGAGTCATACTTCATCAGTGTATCATTGGGACGCGACCCAAGAGATCCCCGGATATGTTGGCAGTGAATCGGGTCGTCGGACTATCCGAACACGTACGTACCAAGTACTACGTTTTACCGATTCACAAGACAAGGTTGGCTTCTAGCAAAGCGCCATGCCTACCCAATTCTCCGGAAATATTCTTACAGGAATATGTGATCTATATCAAGCGTAGTATACCGTAGTATTGCGTATTTCGATCTAGTATCGGACTGTCACGTGCTAGGCCTGGGGCTGGAGTTGTGTCTGCCCCGTACGAAGCACATGTCGGATGTCTGGTAACTAGTCTCTATAATCGGATATACATGACCTAGTCATAATATCCCGATGGCCGCGCAGCACTTAAGAGTACTAATACCGTATCCTACGTGACATCATCTCCACTATGACTGGAGTGATACTTCCGTCTTGACATCACACCCAATACTCTAGGATTCTCAATATACCTAGTATCGGCGTACACAGAACCGGTTAAAGCCCTAGACGACCTCAACCAAAGTATATTGATTGTCGTAAGCATTAGCGGTGCAAGTCTCAGGTTAAGACCAAATACACCTACCCTGATGTCGGACTCTCATAGACACATAGTCAAACTACCAATGGGATTCCGAGGGGGTCTATCCAGAGTGAAGCTGTTTCCCGTACCGTCGGTGAAACACAACCTCCTACCGCACTTGCATAAGTATCCAATACTTAAGTATATGAGAACTACGCCGTTGTGCCCTCACAACACGCACAAGTACGATACTAGTCTTTTACGTATTTATCGATGTCCAATCTTGATAATACTCTGACTAGGGATATTTAATGATTTATCCTTCGTTGATTGATACTGTCTCATATCATTCTCAATCAAGGAACAAATCATAAGGACCTCTCATCATTTATATATCTAAGGTGATCTAATCACAAATGATAATAGTGCAATTTCCTTTGTCACATAGTTAATTTGTACAACAACACAATGATCTGTACAAATAGTGACGCTATGGGTCATAATTTTCCAACAATATTATGATTAGATTGAATCTAAATCTGATTTAGTGATAAGTGTACATTAGACAAAGACCCTAGGTTTTACAATGTAATGTGCAGTTACAACGTAGTTTGTAATTGACATTAGGAAGCATCACTATAAGTTGTATATCCTTAAATAAACTTCCTGGTCAAGATTTACTAATACGAGTCGGTTAGAAAAATCCGCTGAGACCAGTACATCTCGTATATCGTGACTTGGTCCGATGGTTTATCCCAATGAACTATAAGTCTCGAGAGACTCGTATAGACATGTAGGTGTTTATTTGATAAACACTGAATGATTCACTAAAGATTTCCTAATAGATGGTACACCAACGTCAATAGGAATCTTCTCGAGTTGAGCAAGCATAGTGGTCCTTCGACTTGAGATACCACAGTGAATATATGAGTTATCCTCCATACTTTGATGGCATTCACGTCACCGATCTATTTAGATCAGACTCCACTTGTTCGTTGGGTGTGGACTGATGCTCATGATATTTAGTGCGTATCAAGATAGAATCTGTCAGTCTTGTGTACAGGGCATAGGTATCCTACACATGTTTGCGATCTAGTAAATCTATGGTTGTGGTATAACTTCATAAGCAAGTTTCGAGTGTTATTTAGAGATCGTATATTTGAAAGTCGAGTATATTATACCATAAAGATTTGACATTCATATCAATATCCCAGGTATAATATGGATAGCCTATGGCGGATGGATTATACTTATACAATGACCTCGACTTGCATAACTTAGCGAGATTATCCTTGGTCGTCATAATTCATGAATGGGTGAATTATGGAAACGAAATTAGATTTCGTGATGGATAAACCTAAACTTAGAGAGTCCCACAATATGAAGTGTACTAGTTGAGAACTTGGGCAACGCGTTATGAATAATACAGATTATTAATAATACTTCACCGGATTAAATGAGTTAATTTCAGTTGTTTAAACTGTTAAATGAAAACACATGCATAAGGGTAATTTTGGCAATCGTAATTATTGTTTATTTGTATTTAATACATAATTTGATTAGATACACATTAGTTAATTGTCAAATGAGATTTTGACACATGTCACTTCTATACGTGTTATATTTAATGTAAATAAAATACATATGGATTAATAATTATATTAAATAATTATTTCGATATTTAAATGTTAAATATTTAAATGATTAATTGATATATATATATATATATATATGGAATATATGTTTAATTATTATTGGTTACACTTGGCATTAAATTTAAGGTTAAAGTGTTAAATTTGATTTTTGACTACGTTAACTTTATATTTAATTTAATTAGATAATTTCCATTTGTGATAATTGTTATCACACATGCATATTATTAAATGGTAACATGTGGCATGTTTTATTAATTTGATTTTGGATCAAATTAATTTTTGCAAAATGACAAAAATACCCTTCACTAAGTCGGCTATTATTTTTAAAAGAGGAAATTTTTTTCTTTTTGCTTCCAAGGGAAGCCGTAGCCGAAATCTCATCTTCCAAATACACTCCAAATTTTTTTTGATGAAACAAGGAAGAAAGTGAATATAATTTCGAGAAAAGCTTAAGGAAAGTTGAAGATTAAGAGGTAATCTTTAATATTCTTAAGTTTAGGAAATTGATTTCTTTTTCTTGAATTACTAGAATAGTTCTAGGGTTTACTTACTTCTTAGAAATTAGGGCTTTTTGATTTAGAAGATGGATTTGAAGGCTTATTGCATGTGTGAAAAAATATTAAAAGATATTATTGTAATATTTATTCAATTGGATCATTTGATGATATATTGTCATTCTATAGTATTATGATCATTCTTGTAATGCCTAGAATTGTTCTTGGGTGCATCATTGGTGGTGTCTTGGATTGGTGTTAGTATTAATATAATTAATATTGAGAAGGTTCAATTAAAGTATGAAAAATTGATATTTTGGTTTCTGGATCAAATCTGGAAATTCTGGGTTTATGGTGATGAAAATTATGTCATATAAATATATTGGATGTGTTTTAGGTATTGGAACAATTGTCGGAAACTGTTTTGGAGTTGAAATAAGTGAAAACAGTGAAATACGACATTACCGGGTGACTTTTGAGCCAATCGGGTGACGGCTACCCAAACAGTGAATTGGTCACTGTTCGGGCAGCCCATGAACTACCCTAGTACTGTTCGGGCTGACCTTGGCATCCTTCATATGCATTGGATAGTCGGTTCGATCAAAAATGTGTTTTATGCCATTTTATGGAAAAATATTTTCGTACAAGTTTCGCGATGTTTCTTAACTATTTATGTTGTTATTTGATATCGAATAAATATGTTTAGGTGAAATATGAATTAATTATTCATATTGGATATTGAAAAATTTATTCGGTAATTTAAAAAGTTTTAAAATTACGATTTCACCCAAACCGCGAGCTTCTGTTGCGCCCACGCAAACACAATGTTAGTGACATGAATGCATGTTCGGAGTTTTCTCACCAATTACATTATATTGAACTATTCAATGAGAACTTGGTTATCAGAAATAAAAATATTGAGGTCAATAAGAGGCTGAAATAAGTGGAACTAGAAAAGAATGAAGTTCAAGCCAGCTTGATAAAAGCCTTTTAGTTATTGATGACATTGAGGAGAGGAATAAAGGAATAGTTGATAAAATCAAATTCCTAGAAGCGGAAATTGAGAATGCTAGAACATTGTTGTTTGTATTTTCTAGTATGACTATAAAGCTAGACCATATGTTGGGGATTGGTATGCCTTATTGTGAGAATAAAAGATTAGGCTTTGTTGGGTCGAGTTATGATAAGGCGTCAACTTCTAAAACTGTGTTTGTCACATATCGGTTTAAGTCTGGACATGTTAAACTGACTTTTCCCCGTGACTTAGGAAAGAAACTCATTGATGAGCATCATGTGATCATTCATGTTTTCCTCGTTCAGTGACCCAACCTCAATCTAGAGGTGTGGTAGGTAAACCCCGTTCTTATTGAGGTTTGTATCTATTTTTCATCATTGTGACAAGGCATGACATATTAGGTCTAAGTGCTTCATGTTGCCTAAACAAAAGGAAAGACCTAAGAGTGTTTCGACTAAGTTTGATTGTTTAAAGCTAGCTTTTCAAGTTTATGCACTATTTAAACACACACACCTCATTAGTAAGAACTTTTACTATTAACTAGGAGGTCTCAAGTAAATGAGACTCATAAGAAAGTTTAAGTAAGGAAGCGAAATGATTTCCAGTTGATTTCTGAATGCCTTGAACCTAAAAGTCATTATGAGAG
This sequence comes from Zanthoxylum bungeanum, assembly GCA_019454045.1. Lineage (NCBI taxonomy): Eukaryota > Viridiplantae > Streptophyta > Magnoliopsida > Sapindales > Rutaceae > Zanthoxylum > Zanthoxylum bungeanum. The sequence continues at coordinate 31,701 of SKCR01023909.1, read as the reverse complement.
TGCACTTTAGTGTACCTTTTCTTAGATGTTGCTTTCATTTTTCCCATTACATGTGTGTTTTATGTTTCTGCACGACTGTTTGTTTTTTGATTTCACTGTATATTGGTGGGTATGTTTTTGTTATATGTCCATTGGTATATAGAATGAAAACCCAGACATAAATTTCATAGCCGATTCTGAATGGACAATAGTATGATCTGCACTTGGGAATACAACTTCATGTACCATTGGATATTAACAAGTCTAGTTGTGTCTTTTCTTGTTTTGTGTAAAAAAAATACAAAAAAATATAAAATGAAAAGGACAAAAAAGATTTTCTTACTTGAAAGAGTATGTAAATGCATGTGCATGTGGTCCTGGTATGTAGGATATATGGTTATGCATGTATAATATGCTTTTATTTTTTTATGTTCTGTGTGCATGAGTGTGTGTGATGGAAACCATAGTATATCTTGTTCTTGTTGTTGGTTTCTATTAAGGTCCCAAGATCAATAATAAGCATGAAATAAGTGTGAATAACAACGACGAAGTTACGGAATACTCACATCGATCGGTTGAGCGATGCTTTGACGAACAAAAATCAACTTTCTGCCCTCCTCTAAGTCACGGTAGTGAGCAATCCAATGCTCCATGATTTCAGTTTTTGACTCCAAGTTTTGAGCTCCAAGCTTCGTCAAACGATTCCCGGCTCATGGGTAAGCTTCCTTATCACCTTCGCATGACTTCGTAGTGTGCTACACCTTTGATTTTGCCACAAAATCATCACCTTCATCCCCTTACTGCTCACAGTTTTTGGACAGTTTTTCAGCCTCTTGGGCGTGTGGGAGAAGAAAGAAAATGAGAAGAGAGATAGAGGAAAGAGAGAGATAAAAGGTGTTAAGTAATTTTGGTAATCATTTCCAAAACATATACCAAAATTTTAGCTTTAAAAAGTCAAACATTCAAAGCCATCAACCACTAACATCAACTCACATCAAGTCACATCAATCACAAGTGACATGTTGTCAAGTCACTCAATCAATCAAATTGTCAAGTCACATCACTCAAAGTGACAAGTGATTTGACGCTTGAAATGACTAGTAATTTGACGCTTGATGCGACCAATGATTTAACGCATGATTTGACTTGCGTGCCGTACTCAAATTCGAAATGCGAATGCACTCGCAAATAATCTCGGGCTCGAGTTCACTAATTCCAAATTAACGAATTTTTTGTTGCGTCGTAATTAAATCTAATTTAATTAAATAATCATGCCAAGCATAATTACTATTCACGTCGCTAACGAATTAAATCTAAATTAACTCGTTCGCCCGAATTAAAATCTAATTTTAATTCCGCGTCGAAATCCAATTTCGTTTAATATATCGAATATATTAATTTATCGATTAACTCCAAATTAATCGTTATCTATCTTTAATTGATATTTTATACTAGATAAAATATCTCCGTAATTAATCCCAAATTAATTTTCTCTCTCATCTATTTAATCCCATATTAATTAAAGTGCGAGTCATACGTCATTGGTGAATCTTCGGGAAGCGACCCATGAGATCCCTGGATATATTGGCAGTAAATTCGGTCATCGGACTATCCGAACACGTAAGTACCTCGTACTATGTTTTACCGATTTACAAGACAAGGTTGGCCTCTAGCAAAGCGCCATGCCTACCCAATTCTCCAGAAATATCCTTACAGGAATAAAGGATCTGTATCAGATGTAGTATACATAGTATTATGTATTTCGATCCAGTATCGGTCTGTCACGTGCTAGGCCTGGGGCTGGAGCTGTGTCTGCCCCATACGATGCACATGTCGGATGTCTGGTAACTAGTCTCTATAATCGGATGAACATGACCTACTCATATCATCCCGATGACTGCAGTACTTAAGAGCACCAGTACCTATCCTACGTGACATCATCTCCACTATGATTGGAGTGATACTTCCGTCTTGACATCACACCCAACACACTACGGTTCCCATATATATACCCAGCATAGGCGTACACAGAACCTGTTAAAACCCTGGACGACCGCAACCAAAGTATATTGATTGTCACAAGTATTAGCGGTGCAAGTCTCAGGTTAAGACCAAATACACCTACCCTGATTTCGGACTTCCATAGACATATAGTCATACTACCAATGGAATTCCGAGGGGGTCTATCCAGAGCGAAGCTGTTTCCCGTACCATCGGTAAAACACAACCTCCTATTACACTTGTATGAGTATCCTATACCCAAATATATGAGAACTATGTCGTTATGCCCTCACAACGCGCACAAGTGCAATACTAGTCTTTTACGTATTTATCGATGTCCAATCTCGATAATACTCTGACTAGGGATATTTAATGATTTTTCCTTCGTGGACTGATACTGTCTCATATCATTCTCAATCCAGGAACAAATCATAAGGACCTTTCATCATTTATACATCTAGGTGATCTAATCACAAATGATAAGAGTGCAATCTTCTTTGTCACATAGTTAATTTGTACAACAACACCATGATCTGTACAAATAGTGACACAATAGGTCATAATTATCCAACAATCTCCCACTTGGCTTATAGCTAGTCACTCGAGTGTCTTAGACCCGAACTATGTACGGTTGGCTCAAATTGCTGAGGAAAGGTTTTCGTCAGTGGATTTGCAGGATTATCATATGATGCGATTTATTCGTTCATCATATCGCCACGATGTATGATCCGAATGAAACAGATGAATATTGAAGTATGCATCTGGATCGTTGATGAGACCATTAATTCTTTAGCCTGTGCTGATGCCTAGCTCAGCTGTTTAACAGAACTATATCTAATCTAATTAGATTTGTTATCGACCCAAATGGCTTCTATTGCTGCCTCAGCTGCAGCAATAACCCGCATTTATTGTTTATTCGGTAACAGTATCTTGCTTGGAAGATTTCCAGCTCACTGTTCCGTTATTCAAACTGTATAGTACCGTTTGCGACTTATAGTTGTTTTATCGGTTTAGGAAACTTGCAGTAGTGATCCCAGTCATTTCAAGTTCTTCTTCTCCACAGATTAAGACAACATTCTTAGTTCTCTAAGATACTAAGTATGTTCTTAACTTCAATCCAGTGACTATCACTTGGATTGGCCTGTTTGTGAATCCATATGCTCAAAGCATATGAGACACCAGGTCGTGTACATTTTTCAATGTACGATTTCTCGAAGAGTTTTCTCGAAAGCCAAGCTTTCACCGATTGTATTTTTATGGGAATATCATTTCCAAGAAATGACATATTATCATTATTTATAGGACAGCCACTGTCAGTGCTCCCCCACTAACCTCCTTATATACACAAGAATCATATTCGTTTTGAATCAAATCATACACCATTATGATTACATCAAAACGGTAATTCCAAGAACTTATGCTTGCTTCAATCCAAACATGGATCGAATAACCTGCAAACCTTGTTTGCTAGGATGTTGAAAACATCCTCCAAATGATTTCCTTTTAAGGAAAGCGATTTTCCGTTAAGCTGTCATATTTCATAAATGAAACATGCAGCTTTAGCAAGCATTATCCAAATGGATTTACCATGGCAACAGGTAAAAGGTTGAATCATAATCAATATAATGTTGATAACGATATCTTTCCGCTAAATAGCCTAGCTTTATACGTACATTGGTATGTTGCCATCCATATATGTCTTCCTTGAAGAATTATATAGTACCTACAGGCACAATGCTTTGCAGTACATCAACTAGTATTCTAAACACAGTTGATATACATGGAATCCATTTCGGATTCATATGGCACTTTGCCATAATAGGGAGTCGATACCTTGTATCACTTCTTCATATGTAGTCTATTGGTATACCTCAATAAGATTGACATCTTTATGAGGTGAGATCAGAAACCCATACCCCAGGTTGTTTTCTAACTCTCTCCGACATACGCGGTTCTATGTATTCGAAGATTAATGGTACAGTTTCATCATTGATAAACTATTTAAGTTCCATTAAGATTCGGTGCCTTGGACAGTATTACTCTGATTTTCATCGAGTTTTACTATCCTCCCACTTACCACTGCATATCGATATTCCTCTTAGGAAAACCGCATGGCGAGCAACAATAACATTGTTCTCTTATGAGATGTATAAGTAATATACTTATTTATCCCTAGAATAACCTACAATTGACACTTATCCAATTTGGGTTTTAGTTTGGTATCATCCAAACATATGCCCAGCATACCCAAATTTTTCAGGAATGTGAAACCCGATTTCTTTCCTGTTCATATCTAATATGAAATCTGTCTAACAGATTTTATGGAACCTTATTCAGAATAAATTCTGCACTGTTTATGCTTATCCGTTGAAGGAAATGGTAGCTCAGAACGACTCATGATTAATCTTATCATGTCCAACAAAATTCGGTTTATCCTTTTAGGACACACCGTCAAATTGAAATGTTCCGAGAGGAGTCCTCATTTGAAAGAATACCATACTCTTTCAAGTATATGAGAAACTTATTGCTTAAGTATTTTCCATTACGGTCTCACCGTGACGGCTTTAATACTTTAGCCGATTTGTTTGTCTATTTCGTGTCGAAACTGTAAAAGTTTCCGATCCGTGTTCCAAAAGAAACACTTAACCATAACGCGATGCCACATCCGTAAAGGTCACGAAATATTCATATCCACCTCCACCCTAGCTAGACATGGGCCCACTTGCTTCATTATGAATGAAGGGTAACAGATCGGTGGCACTTGCAATTTTACCAAGTAAAGGTGTTTTTAGGCACTTTACCTAATAAACTAGATTCGTAGACTTCATTTGAATGGTATCAAATCCGTCCGAGTACCCATTCTTCAAAAGTGTGGATATACGAGTCTTGTTTCATTGTGTCCTAGACATCAATGACACTTATAAGTTTCATCTGATCAAATTAGTTTGAGCTATTTGTTTGTCATGTTATACGTTTGAGATTTATTCATATTCAAAATATAAATACTGTTATTCACATCTAATATGTTTATCCCAATATCATCTTTATATAATAAAACACTTTAGTGTTCTAGAATATAAAGGTACACTCGCAACGAGTTATACTCGATATAGAGATAATATTTCTAGTCAAACTAGTCACATTATAACAGTTTCCAAATTTAGGTACACACCCGAAAGTAGTTCCTAAACTTAGGTATCTGCGGTTGAAACAGTGACTTTCGTCCCGTTTCCGATTCGCAGATAAATCTCAACTGAAGTCAGTATCCTGCTCATAACAGATGCTGCAGTACATAATTTATGTATCACTCTAAGTATTTAAAATCCAATTTCAATGCTAGTAGCGAACATAATTTTGACAAACATATTTGAAGTCGGAGCCTTGCTCGTCTTCACTTCCTTGATGTCAGTTTTGTCCAAACGGCAGTCACGCTTCCGCGATCCCGTTTGTCACAATTTAGGCAGACATTTTGGAATATGTCCATTATCTTCCCAGAATATTATAATGATTTTGTCTTTGCCCTTTTCCACATTCCAGTAGCCTTCGGCCAAGCCTCGGGTTTCTAGAATATCGAAGTGAGGTGCGCCTTGCGCTACTTGCCTAATTGCAAAGTTTGACTTTATTTCCTTGAGAATAGTCATTAACTCTCCAAGAGTTATTTAATTGCAATCTAATACTTCTAAAATCTAAGTATAAATTTATGAATATCCTTCAATTTTATTATCATACTTTAAGGATCTAATCCTTAGTTCTGATTCAGAAATTAAGGAGTCTACTGTGACAAGCTTAATGGATTAAACACTTAAGTTATCATTACATAAATCTTCCAAAGATTATGCTTGACTATTTGCTTAACTCCGGGCTTTAGGCATAATATGTTATTTTATCAAATAAAGTAACTTATTATTTTTCCAGGACTATCCTGAAATTTATCCCAATTTGAAAATTATACCATTTAAATACATTTTCCCTAGGATTATGTTTTAAATGCTAATCTTTCAATTTTATATCTTGATTCTAATAGTCCAACTATTTAATCAACGTTTTTGGTACTATTTATTATAATGATTACAATAGTCCAACTATTTAATCAACTATAATTTAATAGATTAAAATCAATTATATTGATTACTATAATCCAATTATAAAATCATCTATAAATAAATAGTTTGAATATAGTCCAACTATTTATTATAACAATATTTAAATATTAGTCCAACTAACATTTAATTTATTTGACGAATGATATTTATTTGAGCGCGTATGGCAAGTAATTAAACGAATATTACAAATTCAATTCTTGCCTCCCACTATTTTCGGCGAGCCTCTAACCCTCTGTTGAGTACTCGGGAAACCGTGTTTCCTAGTGGGCTAGGATCCCGTTGAATATCACACAATCTTGACTTTGGCCAACAAATTGGATGATAATTAACTAGATAGATCTCTAAGATCTATTGGATCCAATCCAATTCCTAGATCCGGTAGGGGGACATCCAAGTCTGAAATATATATCTTATATATGCCAATACATCCAATGTATTACCTAACCTTTTTCCTCTGAATCAACTAAGCATTGGCTTTGGCACAACAAACTTAGTGATCCCAGTTAAGCACGACCCATTGACCATGGAAAGCTTCGTAATCAATGTCGATGGACAAGAAGTGGTCTTGCCTTTGGCCAACAAACCACAACTTGGACAAGACACCAATATGGAACAAAGCCTTCGTGATTCAAACACATCCTCGACAGACAAAGGCCTTGACTATGGCCAACAAGCCAATGCCAGTCTCGGATTGAGTGAGAATCACTCAATGGAAGGAAAAACACTTAATATTCTGCGAGGGTTTTTCGCGTGCAATTGGCAACCAATTTTATTATCTTTTTTAAGGTCTCATCATCATACACCCTTAAACATGCATTCTAAACACATAATAAAGCGCATATGATAAATAATAATGATATGCGGATGGATACTTTACACATTGATCCTAGATCAAATCTCTCCCTTTCTCTCTCCCGCTAGCACATGTATTTGCTTCTACCCGTTACACTACACTTCTAAAGAAACCTCATTTACATTGAAGGGAATAGGTGAGAAGAGAATACAAAGAATAAAGAGGTAATAAGGCTGGACACGCAGGTTCAATTTAATAAATCAAATTTATTACAACAATTTCTAAAATTGTCCCACCCATCTAATATCCATCCGATATACATTATTCATGCATCGCAACCATGTATTCACATAAGCATGTTATCAATCAATCTAATCAAATTAATTAATCTGATAATTAGTGATCATCCAATGTTCAAACAACGATTTGATTTTGCTCGAGTCAAATTCATTTTGCGAATAAGTACTCAAAGTAAGAATTCTCGAATTAAATTAAACTACATAATTAAATCCAATTCAATTTGTATTTAACACTAATTCGCCATTTAATTCCAAATTAAATATTACACTTTATTAATAAACCTTTACGACTTAAATTCCAAATTTAATCTTTACGGGTCTCAAAGCCCGTTTAACGTCCAACGTCAATTCAATTAAAGTCCAATGGACTTTTAATTAATTTCTCAAGGCATGGAGTTTTGGTCAACTAGGGTCAAACCGAATAACCGAAATCCAATCCGGGAATTACCAATTTAGGCCCATTAGGCCCAATTAAACTTTAAAGGTCCATTAAGTCGCCTTTGGGCTTTATGGAAGCGGTTTTGGGCCTAATTGGATCCAACCAATTTTGCCTAAACCCAACTTTGTTACAACAAAGCCCAATAAGCCCAATTACAACACTTAAGCCTAATTTCACAAAATAGGCCCAAAATAATTAAATCATAAAATTCCAAATTCCCAATTTAATTACCAAAGTGTATAACATGATTAATTACCCAAATTAACATTTCTAAAACATCCATATACACAATAAATCATGCTCATTTATATTAAATCATGTCCAACATAATTTAATTAAAATCAAACCCAATTACATGTTTAAAGTCTCGGCCAAGGGAGGGGATTTGTGTCCGATTCGAATTCAATCCAATTAATTCCACAATCAACATTAAATCATAATCCCGAATGATTTCCAACACATCCAATGTTCAAAAATTCAAAAATCACCAAGACTAATTAGGGCACTTGTATTCGGCCAAGCCCAAATATTTGGGGAAAATGTTCCAAACAATTTTTATTCAAATTGATCCAATCAATCTTAAATTAAAATACATTTAAGCATATTCATTCATCCAGTATCACAAAATCATGCTCAAAATGATTTTACCCAAATTTTAAGCCCTAAACTTTTACATGCTCAAACCTTGCTCTGATACCATTGTTGGTTTCTATTAAGGTCCCAAGATCAATAATAAGCATGAAATAAGTGTGAATAACAACGACGAAGTTGCGGAATACTCACATTGATCGGTTGAGCGACGCTTTGACGAACAAAAATCAACTTTCTTCTGCCATCCTCTAAGTCACGGCAGTGAGCAGTCTACTGCTCCATGATTTCAGTTTTTGACTCCAAGTTTTGAGCTCCAAGCTTCGTCAAACGATTCCCGGCTCATGGGTAAACTTCCCTATCACCTTCGCATGACTTCGTAGTGTGCTAGCACCTTTGATTTTGCCACAAAATCATCACCTTCATCCCCTTACTACTCACGGTTTTTGGGTAGTTTTTTCAGCCCCTTGGGCTTGTGGGAGAAGAAAGAAAATAAGAGGAGAGATAGAGGAAAGAGAGAGAAAAAAGGTCTTAAGTAATTTTGGTAAATCATTTCCAAAACATATACCAAAATTTTGGCTTTAAAAAGTCAAACATTCAAAGCCATCAACCACTAACATCAACTCACATCAAGTCACATCAATCACAAGTGACATGTTGTCAAGTCACTCAATCAATCAAGTTGTCAAGTCACATCACTCAAAGTGACAAGTGATTTGATGCTTGAAACGACTAACAATTTGACGCTTGATGCGACTAATGATTTGACGCTTGATTTGACTTGCGTGCCACATTCGAATTCGAAATGCGAATGTGCTCGTAAATAATCTCGGGCTCGGGTTCGCTAATTCCAAATTAACGAATTTTTCGTTGCGTCGTAATTAAATCTAATTTAATTAAATAATCATGCCAAGCATAATTACTATTCACGTCGCTAACGAATTAATTTTAAATTAACTCGTTCGTCCGAATTAAAATCTAATTTTAATTCCGCGTTGAAATCCAATTTCGTTTAATATATCGAATATATTAATTTACCGATTAATTCCAAATTAATCGTTATCTCTCTTTAATTGATATTTTATCCTAGATAAAATATCTCCGCAATTAATCCTAGATTAATTTTCTCTCTCATCTAATTAATCCCATATTAATTAAAGTGCGAGTCATACGTCATTGGTGAATCTTCGAGAAGCGACTCAAGAGATCCCTGGATATGTTGGCAGTAAATTCGGTCGTCGGACTATCCGAACATGTAAGTACCTCGTACTACGTTTTACCGATTTACAAGACAAGGTTGGCCTCTAGCAAAGCGTCATGCCTACCCAATTCTCCAGAAATATCCTTATAGGAATAAAGGAACTATATCAGGCGTAGTATACGTAGTGTTGCGTATTTCGATCCAGTATCGGACTGTCACGTGCTAGGCCTAGGGCTGGAGCTGTGTCTGCCCCGTACGAAGCACATGTCGGATGTCTGGTAACTATTCTCTATAATCGGATGAACATGACCTACTCATATCATCCCGATGACTGCAGTACTTAAGACCAAATACACCTACCCTGATTTCGGACTTCCATAGACACATAGTCATACTACCAATGGAATTCCGAGGGGGTCTATCCAGAGCGAAGTTGTTTCCCGTACCATCGGTAAAACACAACCTCCTATTACACTTGCATGAGTATCCTATACCCAAATATATGAGAACTATGTCGTTATACCCTCACAACGCGCACAAGTGCAATACTAGTCTTTTACGTATTTATCGATGTCCAATCTCGATAATACTCTGACTAGGGATATTTAATTATTTATCCTTTATGGACTGATACTGTCTCATATCATTCTCAATCCAGGAACAAATCTAAGAACCTTTCATCATTTATACATCTAGGTGATCTAATCACAAATGATAAGAGTGCAATCTCCTTTGTCACATAGTTAATTTGTACAACAACACCATGATCTGTACAAATAGTGACGATATGGGTCATAATTGTCCAACACTTGCATGTCACATTCACGTTTCTATGTCTTGAGACTTGATTGAATGTGTGAGTCTTTGGACTATCGGTCTAATTTTTGTCTTACTTAGCTCACTAAATACTATGACTTTTAACTACATGACTGTTGGAAATTATGACCCATAGCGTCACTATTTGTACAGATCATTGTGTTGTTATACAAATTAACTATGTGACAAAGGAGATTGCACTCTTATCATTTGTGATTAGATCACCTTAGATATATAAATGATGAGAGGTCCTTATGATTTGTTCCTTGATTGAGAATGATATGAGACAGTATCAATCAACGAAGGATAAATCATTAAATATCCCTAGTCAGAGTATTATCGAGATTGGACATCGATAAATACGTAAAAGACTAGTATCGCACTTGTGCGCGTTGTGAGGGCACAACGGCATAGTTCTCATATATTTAAGTATTGGATACTTATGCAAGTGTGGTAGGAGGTTGTGTTTCACCGACGGTACGGGAAACAGCTTCGCTCTAGATAGACCCCTCGGAATCCCATTGGTATTGTGACTATATGTCTATGGGAGTCCGAAATCAGGGTAGGTGTGTATGGTCTTAACCTAAGACTTGCACCGCTAATGCTTACGACAATAAATATACTTTGATTGAGGTCGTCAGGGGCTTTAACCGGTTCTGGTACGCTGATTTTGGGTATATTGAGAATCGTAGAGTATTGGGTGTGATGTCAAGACGAAAGTATCACTTCAGTCATACTGGAGATGATGTCACGTAGGATACGGTATTAGTGCTCTTAAGTGCTGGCCGGCCATCGGGATATTATGACAAGGTCATGTATATCCGATTATAGAGACTAGTTACCAGACATCCGACATGTGCTTCGGACGGGGTAGACACTTATCCAGCCCCAGCCCTAGCACGTGACAGTCCGATACTGGGCCGATATACGCAATACTTGGTATACTACGCTTGATATAGATCCTTGTATATTCTATATGGATATGTCCGGAGAATTGGGTAGACTTCGTGCTTTGCTAGAAGCCGACCTTGTCTCGTAAATCGGTAGAACGTAGTACTTGGTACATACGCGATTCGGATACTCCGACGACCGTATTTACTGCCAGCTTATCCGGGGATCTCATGGATCGCTTCCCGATAATGCACCGATGATGCATAACTCACACTCATAAATAATCTGGGATTATAAAGAAAATAGAGAAAATTAATCTGGGATTAATTACGGAGATATTTTATCTAGGATGAAATATCTAGAGAGAGATAATGATTAATTTGGAATTAATCGGTAAATTAATATATTCGATATATTAAACGAAATTAGATTTCGATGTGGAATTAAAATTAGATTTTAATTCGGGCGAACGGATTAATTTAGAATTAATTCGTTAGCGACGTGAATAGTGAATTCGCTAAGCGTAATCATTAAATTATGATGCGACAAAAAAATCGTTAATTGGAATTAGCAAACCCGAGCCCGAGTGTGATTGCGAGTGCATTCGTATTTCGAATTCGAGTGCGGCACGCAAGTCACATCAAGCGTCAAATCAAACGTCAAGTCATTCATCACATCAAGCGTCAAATCAAACGTCACTTTGAGTGATGTGACATTTGATTGATTGATATGAGTGATTGATTGATTGATAGACACACATCAAGTCACTTTAATAAAGTGACAATGAATAGTGATGGGTGTTGTTGGACTAGTGATTCGTGGTTGTGTGATTGATTACCATTTGATTTTATTTGATAATTTTAAATGGAAAATGCTTAGTAATTTTTGGAAAAATATATAAAGCATTTTGGTAATTCATTTTACAAGTCAACAATTACACAACACCACCTATTTCTTCTCTCTTCCTCACGCCCAAGGGGCTGTTTTCTCTTCTCCATCACAGCTCACTGCCGTGAGCTTCAAGGGGAGCAATGAGTGGTTTTTGTTGCAAAAACGCAAGTGCTAGCACACTTACGAGAGTTGCGAAGGTGTTAGGGAGGTTCACCCATGAGGCGGGATCCGTTCGACGAAGCTTGGAGCTTGACGAAGGACCACTTTCACGCCCAAAACAGTGAGTTAATTCACTGCAGTTCACGCCCATTGCAGTGAGGTTTTTCAAGTTTTGTTGCTTGCCGCGTCTCACAACCAATCGATGTGAGTATTCCGCTACCTCCGTTGATGAGTTCACACATTGTTTTCATGTCTTGTTTGATCTTGGGACCTAGAAACAAACCTAACAATGACCTGATGCTATCCCCTTGTAAAATTAAAAAAAAAAAGTTTAAATGAGTCTTAAGTGCAAAAGAGTCAATGGGCAAAATTGAAAAGATAAAGACAACAACCCTTCACTTGAAAGAATTTATTTAAGAGCTTATAATTTGGGGGAGAATATTATAGCATGCAACCAATGTTGCTAGTCAATGGGCAAAATTCAAAAGATAAAGACAACAACCCTTCACTTGAAAGAATTTATTTAAGAGCTTATAATTTGGGGGAGAATATTATAGCATGCAACCAATGTTGCTTATTTTCAAGTCCTAGTGGTGCTTGGTTTGAATATCTTTTTTATTGACTTGGTGTGTCATGAGATGGGATTTCGTTGGAGCTCATAAAATAAAGTCTTAAGCTGTGACTTATTGGGCACTTATTTTTCACGCAAGTGCTTGTTATGCTTTGGTGTTTACGTCATATGCATGCTTGTATTATTTAACATGACCAAAAGTAGTGCATATTATTTCATGTCATAATAGTTGAGTACTTACTGAGTATCATTGTACTTGTTTGAAGTGTTGTTTTGAATAGTGTTTGACTTATTTTTATTTTTCTTACTCATTGTATGTTTGTGTATACTTCATATCATCATATATTATTTACATTGTATATTTCTGAGTTTTTACATCCATGTGTTCTTTTTTTTTATTGAGTAGGGTTGTTAGTGAGGGAAGTTAAGTTTGCATATTAACTTGCATTTGATTTTTAATTAGTATATTGATTTTTACTCATTGTCATTTTGTGATAAAAAAAATGGGAGTAGAATATCCTTTTTTTTATATCTCATTTTTAAGAGGGCGTAGGATTAAGGGAGAGTGGGATATCTACCTTACATACATGAGATTATTATTTCGTTTTTATCTACTTTTTATATTCCCTATACTTTTCAAGATATCTTGTTGTTTGTGGATGTTTCAGGTGAGCAGATATTAGTGGTTGTGGTGCCATTGACTTCAGGACTACTTGGTTAGGTATTAAACGAGTCCTATTATAATAAATCATTGTCTTGATGGTTGGCAGTTGACTATTTCATTTTTGAATCTTTTACCGCAGTCTTTGTATTATGTAGTAGTTTTGACATGGAATACCAAAGGGGGAGATTATAAGTTCCATTTCTGTTGGCAATATCCATAACAAAACAAGTTCAATTGAGTTGTAATGAGTCATGAAGATGTCGGAGTAATTAGACTAGTATTTGGTAGACTGTGCGTGAAGATATCAAATATACATTAGTGTTGCGTTCCTGTTTGTGTTCGAAATAGTAGCGTTCGTGTTTGGGTTCGAACAAAACTTGACAGTATATTCATGTGCGTAGTATGTTCATCTTTCTGTGCAAACGAAACCTTCCAGTGTGTTTGGGTTCGAGGTGCATTCGATATTGTGTTCAAACGAGTTTATGGAACATTGCTCGTTCATCTTGCGTTTGATGAGCGTTCGAATGCGATTACAAGACTGGGTTATTTTGGACACGTTCTTGAACCAGTTTTCCATAAGGAAAACCTTCATTTACCCTACTTATATAAACAAGCATAGAGTGACCTTATTAATTATTGAAAACACATTATTTAGAGCTATACCATTTTTTGTTTTCAATCTGCTTTCAAGATCCTTTCTAAGATCATCACAAGTGAAAGGGATGGGATTAGATTAAAAAAAAAAGATGTAACTCGGCCATTTGAAAATGACTATAAAATATAAGCCTAATTAAGACACTAGACATTTTTCATCTAGAGAGAGAGAGATTTCTTGAGTAAGATTGCTCCTTCGGAATAGTTTTATTATAAAATCATGACTGATTTTTTTAAAAATATTTTCTCATACCTAAATGTTAATTTGATCGTCAAAGTGTTGGTCGAAAACCAATGCTCAAAGCTTTGGGAGCTTGAATACGAAGTACATGTAAACTCATAATTTACGGATATGAAGGATTTCGCCTCTAAATAGAAATCTGTCAGAATCAGCTTGATCAGCACATCGATAATGAGCGCAACCCAAAAAATTATTTTCAAATCGGAAGAAGCTACTCTAAGAATGATGATTTCTATCCTCAACGTGACATTAGTGGTGATTGAACTAAACTAAGTTATATGTAAAAAATAATTTTAAAAAAATGGAGGAAATTAAGTTTGCATATTTTATACACATTTAAATCTCTATAAATTAATATTATTGAGATCATAAAAATTTATTATTAATCGAGATATTATTTAATGAAACAAGTTTACATATTAATTAAGTGCTTTTGAAGAGATATATTTAACTGATTGAAAAGGTCATGAATGGATCCATAAAACAAGTAGCTACGCAAGTCTCACATATGATTCTTTGTATGATTGAAATTGAATCTAGTATATTATTGCAATCGGCGATCACTTGACAACAAACAATACAAAAGTTTCAGCCACACATATCCAATTTGATTTCATTGATTACTATAAATAAATTAAATAAAACTTATATTTCACACTCTCAATTTAATTCTTTCCCACCTTAAAATATTTTTATTGCAGTGCACGAACTTCACACAGCTGACATACCAATAAAGAAAACAAATACTGATCATTCTACTTCCACCTTGGAGTGATATGATGCTGCAAATTAATAAATAATAGCTTAAGGATGAGAAGGAAATGGTGGCAATGGCAGAGGTGGCCATTTTCCAAACTTGGGGTGGTGGAAGTACTTTGGAGGAGCCTTGGGGATTGGTGGAAGCTTTGGTAATGGTGGGCATGGCTTATTTGGGAATGGTGGGATCTTTGGAATTGGTGGCAATGGCTTAAAGATTGGTGGTTTTGGTTTGTATGTAGGAATTGGTGGTGGAAGTACTTTTGGGACTGGAGGTTTTGGTTTGTAAATAGGAACTGGCGGTGGAAGTACTTTTGGGACTGGAGGCTTTGGTTTGTAAATGGGGACTGGCGGTGGAAGGACTTTTGGAACTGGAGGCTTAGGTTTGTAGATAGGGACTGGGGGTGGAAGCACTTTTGGAACTGGGGGTTTTGGTTTGTAGATGGGAACTGGTGGTGGAAGAACTTTTGGAATTGGGGGTTTTGGTTTGTAGATGGGAACTGGTGGTGGAAGCACTTTTGGAGGAGGCTTCTTGAAGACAGGTGGTTTTGGTGGAAAGATTTTTGGAATGGGTGGAAGTGGCTTCTTGAATTTTGGAATTGGAGGGCATGGCTTCTTGATCACTGGTGGCTTTGGTGGAAGTGGCTTTGGCTTTGGCTCTGGTACGGGTGGAAGTGGGTTCTTGAATTTTGGAATTGGAGGGCATGGCTTCTTGATCACAGGTGGCTTTGGTGGAAGTGGCTTTGGCTTTGGCTCTGGTACGGGTGGAAGTGCTTTTGGCACTGGTGGAGGAAGTGCTTTTGGCACTGGTGGTGGAAGTGCTTTTGGCACTGGTGGAGGAAGTGCTTTTGGCACTGGTGGTGGAAGTGCTTTTGGTATATGAGGAGGGAAAGGCTTTTTGAATTTAGGAGGGAAGCTTTTGGGAGGAAATGGGAATGGATGGTGACCAAAGTTTTTCAAAGGAGGAAGTTTAAACTTGGGATGTGACCATTTAGGCAAGGGCGGAAATTTAGGCAGAGGTGGGTACTTAAAATGAGGCCAAAAGGAAGCTGAAGCACAAGTTATAGGTGAAAATTTAAGCTTCTTTGCAATCCCAAACGTGTGATTTTCATTTACTTTTGTCTTCAAAACAATCTTTGAAGATTCTAAGCCATCATAAGCTGGACATGGAGTGTCCGATGCACTATGAAGTTGTGCATAACATTCTTCCTTGAGTTTTCCATCTTCAACAATTTCTTCAGGAAGTGATACCTTGAAATTTCCTTGTTCGTCGAGCTCTCCGATCCCTTTTGTTTTGAACTCTCCATTTTCAGGCTTACAATCTATAGTTACTCGAAGTCCTGTTAAAAGTAAAATATATGTGTGAATAATAAGATTGTTAGTTAAACTGCTACACTCGAAAATTTAAAGTGATAGGTAATTAAAGACAAAACAATAATTATAAAAATAAGTATTAGCATGCCCTCTCACGTGAAACATGGATTGAGACTCGAGACAAAAACCAGTGCAAATATTGTCATTAAAAAGATAGATCTAATGAATTCTCAACAAGGAAGAAACCTTGAGAAATTCTTAAATTGTCACTTCACATGCATGTTAGTTAATGGTGCAATTCATGGCTATGATACCACTCTGAGTCTCTGGTACAAATAGAAAAGCACTCATTAAGGATCAAAAGCAGTACTTCTTTTTGTGGTTTCAATGATACAAGAAAAGAGTTTATACCTGAAAAAGCCTGGCTTGTCTTAAAGTTACTTTGTGCACAATCTGCACATTCCCCAGTTCCAACTACTTCAACTGTCTTATCCTTGGCATGACAAAGACTCCCAGCAAATAGAAAGGACACCAAGAGGAACACAAGTGCTCCTCGGGAAAAAGGGAGGATCCACATTTGGAACCGTGCTCGCGGAACCTGAACCCAATAAAGAAAGAAACGAAAGAAATCAAGAACAGCTAGCTCAAAATTAAACAACTTATTGATAAGATTAATGATATTGCATTTGCTTGAGTGAGCTTGCTTCACATATAGCTCTCAATATATAATGATCTTGATGAAGTGATTCCAATGCCTCACCGACAGTGCACTAAAGTGCTTCACATGGACCGCCTCAATATGACCTATTTTCGTTGAATAAATTCTCAACTACACAAACAACTATAAACATCTGTGTATGCTCTTTATCTGTTTAAACCTACTTCCCTTGCTATCATAAATACTTTGCTTGAAGAGAAAAATTGATATGGGTTGATTTACAAAATTGCTCATGCTTTCGGCAATGCCAAATCGTCTATCTCTCGAGGTATATTATTTGAGTCATGGGTCCAATACAGTTGGAGAACTAAAAAGAGAAATGTGCATGTGTGATATATTATAATTTGAGGCTAATATCAACTTCACGTGAATCAACTACATTTTTTTTCTCAATTCGGGTATTTATTAATTTCTTGTAAATTTGTCAAGTCTTAATTGTGTGCAACACCCACCGGTCTCGTTATTCCTCTTGTACCTAAGTAATTTTATATAAGAATTTATTTTTCTGTCGGTTAACAGGAACTTAAAACACACAAATTATTTTATATTGTTAGATTTTGTCCTAACTTTAAACTATGATTGAGTCTTAGATTTTCTAAATAGTTATTCGAGTTGAATTTTCGGCTTTATAATTGTCTCTTTCACAATGATGTATAATTGGATCTTCCGACGTCATTTATATAATGTGTTGACGGCTGATTTTGGTCTCAGGGCAATATGAGAATATTACTCCTGAGGTAATCCTCCCTCAATAGTAAATTTGTTTGGTTATGGGGGAAACCAAAAGCAAACTTAGCAAAAGACAGATAATGCGCCAATCAACAAGGAGATTTAACGTGGTTCGGTGGATTTGGATCCAACCTACGTCCACGGACACAAACAGAATGATGCTTTTATTAGTGAGATATTCTTCTCTGATATCTCTTGAGTTTACAAGTTTGATGGTAATGATTCTGATCAATTCTCCCAAAACCTATGCTTTCCCCCCTTATTTATAATAGTGAAGAAATCATATTCATTCTCATACAAGAATTTCCTAGTTTGAAACAATTTCCTTTTCCAATAAGGATTCCTAATCAAAACTATCTTTACTTTCTTTATCCTATTAGGATGTTGACTTATCAATTTTACCCCATGGAAGTAGGATAATTAAATATCTAATCCTGTAGGAATAGGGTCTCTTCTCTGGAACACGTCTCTTCATATGGTCGGTCTTGACGTGGTCGGGTCGGTATTAATGCTTAAGAAGGGAATTACCCTTCTACCCCTGTCGTGCTGCTTAAATATCATAGTGCCTAAAAAACACCATCAACATCTATCCCCTAGTTCTCGGTAACAACGAGTTTGCGAGTTGATGCCGGGAACTATAAAAAAAGATGGTGTGCCGATGAATCCGTCGGTAGTCACTCCAGGAACTGCAGAGAAAAATGCCTTGGCTGCAAATCTGGTCCTTCCTGCCATCTTCATGTGCTCAGTCAACGAGGATCCTGATATCCACCCGTAGAGAAAATGCTTTGCCCTTATGCTGATGACGATCGACTCGGTGGGACATAACCCGCCCCGAGCTGAGAAGGACATTTGGCTCTGGGGGAATGTCACCTCTCCAGACCAATAGAAGGTGACTCGGTGGGACGTTACCCGACCCTGAGCTGAAAAAAAAAACGGCTCTGGGGGAATGTTACATCCACAGTCTAAAGAAGCCGACTCGGTGGGACATAACCCGACCCCGAGCTGAAAGAAGGACTTGGCTCTGGGGGAATGTTACATCCCCAGTCCAAAAAAGCTGACTCGGTGGGACGTGACCCGACCCCGAGCTGAAAGAAAGACTTGGCTCTGGGGGAATGTTACATCCCCAGTCCAAAGAAGCTGACTCGGTGGGACGTGGCCCGACCCCGAGCTGAAAGAAAGACTTGGCTCTGGGGGAATGTTACATCCCCAGTCCAAAGAAGCTGACTCGGTGGGACGTGACCCGACCCCGAGCTGAAAGAAACACTTGGCTCTTGGGGAATGTTACATCCCAAGTCCAAAGAAGCTGACTCGGTGGGACGTGACCCGACCCCGAGCTGAAAGAAACACTTGGCTCTGGGGGAATGTTACATCCCTAGTCCAAAGAAGCTGACTCGGTGGGACGTAACCCGACCCCGAGCTGAAACAAACATCGACCTCGGCGGTACAAGAGCAGACCCGAGCCGAAAATAGACATCGGTCTCGGTGGTACAAGAGCAGACCCGAGCCAGAAATAGACATCGGTCTCGGTGGTACAAGAGCAGACCCGAGCCGTAAATAGACATCGGTCTCGGCGGTACAAGAGCAGACCCGAGCCGTAAATAGACATCGGTCTCGGCGATACAAGAGTAGACCCGAGCCGGAAAGAAACATCGGTCTCGGCGGTACAAGAGCAGACCCGAGCCGGAAAGAGACATCGGTCTCGGCGGTACAAGAGCAGACCCGAGCCGGAAGGAAACATCGGTCTCGGCGGTACAAGAGCAGACCCGAGCCAGAAGGAAACATCGGTCTCGGTGGTACAAGAGCAGACTCGAGCCGGAAAGAAACATCGGTCTCGGCGGTACAAGAGCAGACTCGAGCCGGAAAGAAGCATCGGTCTCGGCGGTACAAGAGCAGACCCGAGCCGGAAAGAAACATCGGTCTCGGCGGTACAAGAGCTGACCCGAGCCGGAAAGAAACATCGGTCTCGGCGGTACAAGAGCAGACCCGAGCCGGAAAGAAACATCGGTCTCGGTGGTATAAGAGCAGACCGAGCCGTAAAACATAATCAACAAAATGGACTCGGCGGTACAAGAGCAGACCCGAGCCATGAAATAAATATCAAAACCATTGTGTGGGCCATAACAAACAAGCATAATCAAATGTCAACTTAAGACAGAAAAGGTCTTACTCACATTTTTGGAATCCGTTGCCTTTTTTGCAACTCTACAAGGGTCACTACAAGCAGGGATTTTCTTAATACATCATCTATGCATCTCAGCATTCCACGCATCCGACCGGATGACTTCCGCTATCAACTTTGGTCGACCTCAAAAACCGAATGGTCTATGTACTCACTGAGGTAGCCTTTTTTCACCAAGTCTTCCACCTGCTCCCGTAGGTTTCTGCACCCATTCGTGGCATGTCCCCTTACGTTATGGTAGATACAGTAAGCCCTACTATTTCCCTCCTTAATCGGGAACCTCCTCAAATTAGGCTCGGCCAACAGACCTTTATCCTGGATTTCCCGAACTATCTGGGCCATAGGTTTGTTCAGGGGGGTATACGCTTCTTCTCGGACTACGTGATTTACTTGGGTCGAGACCCCTCTTTCCTGATCTCTCTGAGGCATCAGTTTGAATTCTTTGGGTCTCGGATTGAATTTTTTGAATTCCCTGTCCGGTCGGCGGGGGCCTCTGATCTTGTTGTTCTTTCTCGGGTGGCCGTCCCCCTTCGGGAGATCTTTTCTTCGATTTCCAATAAAATGAATTTCCGGGCTACCTCTAGAGCGATAGCATAATCCGGCGTGTCCTGAATTCTTAGGTGAGTCCATAACTTCCTGACTTTTAGGGCTCCCTTTAAACTTTCCAGGGCTTCTAAGGACTCATATCCTCCAATTTCTAGTACCATATTGTGGTACCTCTCAATGAAAGTTTTCAGGGGCTCATCATCTCCTTGCTTCATGAGCCTTAACTCTCCAATTGTCTTCTTGGGAGTGCAGGCTCCTTTAAAGTGTCGGACGAATGACTTTTTAAGCTGTGTGAAGCTCCCGATGCTCCCCGATGCCAAGCTTCTATACCATAATAGGGCGGGTCCACCCAAAGTCAAGGGGAACACTTTACAGACAGCGTCTCCTACCACTCCCTGAACTTCCATTAACAGGACAAAACTTTCGATATGGGATTTTGGGTCGGAGTGGCCTTTGTAGGGTGTCATGGTTGGCATGTTGAACCGCCTGGGGAACTTCGCCGACCTTATCTCTTTTGTGAGAGGGGATTCTTCTTCATTGTCCCGGGCGTCTCCTATGTCAGTCTCACGGTTTACTCCCCACTTGGCCATCTCTTTTTTTACCCAAGATTTTATTTTGTCATCCACGCTGTTTTGTCTCATGTGGCTCTCCTCGCGCCGGTTGTTTCGGGTGCGATGTTCTTCATGTCTTGAGACCATTCGTATAGTCTCGACACGTTCCACATTCCTTTCTCGGGTGTTGTAGAGGCTGTCACATGAGGGATCTGGCGAGAATTCCCTTCCTTCTTCTTCCCATGTGTCTTCGGTCTGCGAATCTCTTCCTACTACTATGGATTTTACCCCGTGGGGTCCCCTTCCTCTGGGCTCGTCGTCTTCACTTGTGTCTACAACCCTTTTTCCCTCTGCTATCTCGCCTCTTTTTTGGCGGGTTTCGGCTTCAAACCTCTTATTGTTTATCCCTTCTATTCTTCCCAGTCGGTCCGCCATGGATCTCATGCTTTCTTCTACTTTCTTCATCCAGTCTGCAGTTGAACTCCCCGGTGACTGGTGATTTCCGCCTTCTGCCATTGTCTTATCACGTGAACTGCTTTTTGTTAGAGTTCCCCACAGACGGCGCCAACTGTTGACGCCTGATTTTGTCTCAGGGCAATATGAGAATATTACTCCCGAGGTAATCCTCCCTCAATAGTGAATTTGTTTGGTTATGGGGGAAACCAAAAGCAAACTTAGCAAAAGACAGATAATGCGCCAATCAACAAGGAGATTTAACGTGGTTCGGTGGATTTGGATCCAACCTACGTCCACGGACACAAACAGAATGATGCTTTTATTAGTGAGATATGCTTCTCTGATATCTCTTGAGTTTACAAGTTTGATGGTAATGATTCTGATCAATTCTCCCAAAACCTTTGATTTCCCCCCTTATTTATAATAGTGAAGAAATCATATTCATTCTCATACAAGAATTTCCTAGTTTGAAACAATTTCCTTTTCCAATAAGGATTCCTAATCAAAACTATCTTTACTTTCTTTATCCTATTAGGATGTTGACTTATCAATTTTACCCCATGGAAGTAGGAAAATTAAATATCTTATCCTGTAGGAATAGGGTCTCTTCTCTGGAACACGTCTCTTCATATGGTCGGTCTTGACGTGGTCAGGTCGGTATTAATGCTTAAGAAGGGAATTACCCTTCTACCTCTGTCGTGCTGCTTAAATATCATAGTGCCTAAAAAACACCATCAACATAATACATATTTCAAAAAACAATTGTGATTGATATGTTTTTTTACTTTTAGTGTCTTTTTTAAACATATGAGTATTTGCAAATAATGAGCAGTCAATGTCTCTTTATTTACCATCCCTATATCTAACATTTTATGGATTACTTCGATATGTTTTGAGCATGTTTTGTAGGTCTCGATCATAATAAGACTAAGTCGAACTTATCGAGCGAAAATCGACAATATCAAAGCGAAAACGAGCCGTCTTTTGTAACCAAAAATATGCGTCTATGTCGCGACGCAGCGCATGAGCATCGTGCATCACGACGCAGGTCTATTTTTGTCACGATGTGACCCTGATTCCTGACACGAATCAAATTCTAATTTCTTAAGCAAGAACGCTCTCATCAGCCTCTATAAAAGAACAAGTACGTGTTAAACCTAAACTATCAGACTTTTAGAGATCATAAGGTATAGAAAAATATCCAAAGCAATGCATAACCAAGAATCTCAATATGTCTTAAAGATTGAAGTAGAAGATCACAACAAGAGTTCCTTTTTCATTTTCTTTTCTAGTTTTACTTTTATGTGTTCTTTCTATATAATAATGAATTGTTTGCATTTAATGACAATAATGAGTAACTAATTTATTTATCCAGTGTTGTAATGTATCATAAGCACATTATATAATTCTAATTGTATTTTTTTATTCTTTTGATTTTGTTGTTGGATTATTTATTATTCTCTGTTCTTAATGTGTTCTATTATCTTATCATTAATAGAATAGGTATGGTCAACCCATAGGAACTTGGAAAAATGAATTTGAATTTATCCTTGGGAATTAATAGCACGTGATCCCATTCATTGAATCGATTTACTTGCAGGATATAAATATACATATATGGCATGTGTAGCCAAAATTAGAACATGAACTTAATAAGTTTGACTTAAATCGATTATCATGGGTGAAAATTCGCGATTAGCCTAGGTTCTGACCCTATGCGAAATTTAATGCAATAAATAAGACAAGTCTTGATTGCTGCTACTATAGATAAATTAACAGGCAACCACAATATCCAAGAATTAATTATGCTGTAAATATAAAAACAATAATAATAAATTAAAGCAGCAAATTAAATCAATCATACAAAATCAACACAATAATTTTGGTGACGAAGTGGAAAACTATTGCAAGTAAAAAAATCACTCCGGGTATAGGCTACCACCCGAATCCACTATATAGAGAAAAACTACAACGATGGTCAAGACCTATAGTGGAAACTCCACCAACTCAATTACCTCAATACTGCAAGAACTCAAGGCAACTCCTCAAGCCCGCGGCCCGCGACCCATGATTTTCTTCAGAACCTCTGAAGTCTCTGAGTAGATTGTATCACTTTTGACGCCGGAACTCCGACTACCAAACTTCCTCCTAAAGAACTCTAAAGGGTTGGGAATTTTGGTTTAAGTTGTGTTGAAGGTTTATCAAAGATGGAATCACACCATTAATGAAGAATATAAGAATATGAGGAAGTCTTCACTGGTGGATTCAAGAAAGGTTGAAAGTTTTGAGAGATTTTGGCTTAAGGAAATTTGTTTCAATCACTGGGGATGGCGGCTACATGTTAATATTTATGGGTAGGGTGAAAAGCTAGGGTTTTTCAGGTGAAATGCACAAAAACGCATTCAGATGTGACTGACGTTTGA
The DNA here is from genome assembly GCA_019454045.1 of Zanthoxylum bungeanum. Lineage (NCBI taxonomy): Eukaryota > Viridiplantae > Streptophyta > Magnoliopsida > Sapindales > Rutaceae > Zanthoxylum > Zanthoxylum bungeanum. The sequence continues at coordinate 7,739 of SKCR01023909.1, read as the reverse complement.
AAGCTTACTCAAACTCTTCACGAACGATGCCTACTGGAAAGACTCATTTGATCGCCACTCAAACGCACATCGAACAGATGCTCTCTGAAATGTCCCCGTTCGAACACAACAAGAACGTGACTCGAACGTTTGCTCTCTGGAATGATCTCGTTCGAACCCAATTGAGAACGTGCCACTAACGCCACACGTTCAAACTCTGCAACGAACGCACCACGAACGCATGTCTGATGCACATCATCCAAAACCCAGTCCAATTGCACAAAGATCTTCATGACTAATTATAACTCAATTGAACTTATTTTGTCACGGACACATGCCAATAAAAATGGAACTAACAATGGGAATATAGGTAATTGATTAAGTTAAGCCTTTCTACTTGACTATCAGAAGAGGCTGGTAGATAACTTCGTATTCTAGGTTAATAATTCATAACAAATACTCAATTGAATGAAAAAAACTAAATATTGTTTGCATGCTTAGGTGAAGTTACAACCTTAGATTCCTCTCTTGAATATCGTTTTATAAAGTTATATATTTTCTGTTTACTTAGATTTTCAGTTAATTAGATTAATCAAATCTCTCATAATTAATTGTTTAGTTTTAGTAAATTAGATTAGTTCTAGTATTAATTGGATAAATTTTAAGTTCTTATGGGTTCAATATCTTATATACTACTTGAACGATACGTGTGTTTGTGTAACGTGTAAAATTACGAATAAATTTTTGGTGCCGGTATCTGTGACTTATTTTATTTTTAGTATTAATATTAAGACAAAGTATTTTACTTACTTAGCTAAACACTTTTTATTTCATTTTTATTTTTATTATATTTCATGACGTTGAGCGATTATATGAGAAGAAGTCGAAGTTGTGAAATCCTCCATCTTGACTTAGAAATCGAAAAGACTCTTCGTAAGTTGAGAAATGACAAGCGACAAAGCCAAGATAGAACAATAGTAATAGTAGACAAATTCATGCCATGTATTGTCTTATCACCTCTGTAAGCTAATACTTGTGATATCAAAACTTGCATTCAAATGATCCAATAGTCCATGCAATTTGGAGATGGCCTGAATGATGATCTCAATGCTCACATCAGCTGTTATGGATATGCCATATACCCAACTTATGGATGGGCTATATATACATGTAATTTGTAATATTTTCATTAATTAATAAAATGGCAATCTTTATTATACGTGTCTTACATAACTTATATGAATCATAAACACTGTAATAAAGCCCTTGGAGTAATAAGACGATGGCTTCCACGCCTTATGAGAATCATTACTCTTAAATGTTCCTAATCTTAGTTTTGTAAATAATCTGGGCGTTCGTAAAGCAGCGAGAGACTAGCATGATGATATGATCCCCCTTAAGTGGGGTAGCCAATCTCATAGGCTATTAGCGGAGATCCGTCCGCGTGCTGTATCACATGGATGCATGAGTTGCTCGTGTCCATCAAACTGACCGTCGAAAGTTTTCATATAGAGTGTATATCTCATGTGTCTGTAAGAACTTTCATGTATCGATTATATGATTAGTCCTTAGACTTGAGGTCTTTACAATCTTATGTGTGGATCAAATAACTTTGACAGTCTCCTTCTCCGGTTCAAAAGATCCGGTCATAAGGGTATAATTGGGTCATTTGTTGAAACACATGAAGTTTGTAAAGATACAACAGAGAATCGCCACTCTCTCGGATAATATTTTCTTATAAGAGTAGTTTTCAGTTCGCGGGTTGATATGTATGATCAGTGCTTGAGACTATGGCCACAGCGGAAGAATCATGTGAGATTCTTGGGCTAGCACGATTCATGACACTATCAACAACATACCTTTGACCATATGGGTAAATACTTTCCGTACCCTAGGTTAATGTGGGGATACAGTGAGGCGAGGGATCGTATCATATGTAAATCGCATACAGAATGGGTATATATATATTTCCTTCTCATTTGGGGGCCTTGGCATGTTGCTAAATGTCAACCTTGGTCATTGAAATCGAACGACCATCTGATCGGAGGATAATTTATGTTCCATTAAATTATCATGATTCATTTCATGTTCAACTTGGGGGGAACCCAAAAAGAAACACACAACAAAGTCGAAATCAATGGTTAACAATGCACAGTACATATTTAACATCATATATGATTGCTGTATGAATTATTCATAAATGGTTCAATGTGTTTAATTATTGAACAGATCATTTATGAGGTTCCATAGTGGCTTAGGGATTGGTGAATGATGATAGGGGCACTTTGGGAATTGGAATAAATAGATAAAAAATAATATTCACATAAATAGTAATGTGTGAATAGTAATGCATGAATAGTAATTTTTTTTGTTAGTTGTTTTGAATTCCAATTCGGCCCAAACTCTTATTAGGGTTTTATAATCTCATTAAATCACTAAATTAAGATCCAATGGCTAAGATTAAATTTGCTTTTATCCCACATCGGATTCTTAATTAATTTTGTTGTCTTCGGAGCACTATATAAACCTAAAGAATTCTTCACAAATCTTTACAACAAACCTTTCATATCTTGGGTTTATATAAGTGAGTAACTCTAAAGTTTAAGAGTAAGCCACTGATTTTGAGGATCCTTAAGTCTATTGACTAGAGGAACCTCGAGTTAAAAGTTTTGTGGTATTTGTCTAGGCTAGCACCAAGGGTAAAATACCGGTGCACTCAAGGCGTAGTCTTGCCGTTGAGTTTTGGTTTTGGTGTGTGCATCTTTGGAGGCCACACACTTGGGTGGCTCTTTGGAACGTGGAAGAGCTTGCTGAGTTTGAGAAAAGCTTGTAGATTGGAGTGAGGACTGGAGGAGTCTACGGTTCAAGTAAGTCTTTTTCTTTCTTTATTTTAATTAGAGTTCTTATGATAGTTAGCATGTTTAGGTTTATGTTCTTTGCATATTTTATGAGTTTTATGCTTAGAATATATAGTAACATGTATAGGCTTTTAGAATAATCAAAACAAATGGGTCTTGGGCAAAGGGAAAGCGGCATAATTTAATTTTTTATTTTTCCGTTGCGCACTCGTGGCTGCTTCCCAACAGTGGTATCAGAGCATCATTTTTATTTTGATTAGTTATCACTCATTTGAACTCGAAATTGAGTTTTTAAAAGCTCCTGGAAAGCTAACACCTGAACTTAATTTTAGGCATAAGTTTTGCATGATTTGGTTAAGATTTGAATTGTGAAATTACATTTAAAGTTCAAACGTCTGCAGAGCAATATCATAATTAAATATTAATCAAAGTTATTTAATGCCTAAAATAATTCCAACATATTAAAACTCATATGCTTGATGATTCTATGTATGATTAGAATTGGCATGATTATTTTAGGGTGCAAGCATCTAGGGACTTTCTAAGAAATAAAAAGTGTATTGCTTATCCCTTACCTAAGTAATTATTCTGTGATGAACTTAGAGATTTATTACCTTTAAGGCTAATAAATATAAATCACTTGTTTATAATAAAAGACATTAGAAAATATACAAGTGAGGTGGGACCAAGGCGTTAATAAAACTTTCCAACTAAAGTTATTAATTAACCAAAGGTATTACTAGAGTTAGCTAATGATTTGGTGTCTTCTTCACTCACTACCTTTTTAAGCCAAAAGGAAAAACTATGAAGACATCTAGATAATCATTTACTCAAAGCTTACCTTAAAGCATATTTTATTCATGTCACCAAGGCGATAAGAGCCTAAGAGGCAAGGGGTATTAAGAAGTTCGCTCCACCCTTCATTTGGGAAATTTTGAATTGAGGAATCCATTTGACAATTATTCACTTAAACTTGCTAAAATCCTCAATAATAATTTAAGTCTAAAATTTTCCTCCTATTGTAAAGTATAGAACCAAAGGACTTAAACCGTATTGGCAGGACTAGGCTTTACCAGACTGACCAATACCAGTTTGTCCCTAAACTATTGACAATAGTTTGACTTTTCTGAGTCATAAGACGCAGAACGGTCTTATAACTTAGTGGCAAAGATTGGGTGTCCACAAGGACTAGCATAAACTATGGCATGTTTGATTGCCCAACCCAATGATCAAGAGAAATTGTGATTTATATCATAAATGGTTGGTAACCTACCTAATTATCATATTTTATGACGATCGGCCCTACTCGGAGTTATGAAATAATGATAATGGGATCCTTGCCCATAATAAATCCATTATATTGGGGTTAATTTGATTTGCTTAAAATTTTAAAATAATTGAGTGGGAGCAACTTCATAATATTAAAAGCCCGTGTTATTATGAAACATTAATGAAAACATATTCCTAATTTTAACATTCTCTCTTAACAAGTGGGTTAAAATATTTCAAAAAAATTCAAATGGCAAACAGATTATCACTTCGTTCTATCTTTGATGAGCATAAGCTCAAATGGGACAACTACAATGACTGGTTTAGAAATCTTAAAATTATCTTACGACAAGAAAAGATTTTCTATGTTCTTGAAAGACCACTTCCCCCTGAACCCGCAGAAGATGCTGACCAAAATACATTCGATGCTTGGAAGAAACACGTCGATGATAATGAGCAAGCAGTTTTCATAATGCTTGGCTCTATGTCGGACGAACTTCAGAAAGCTCATGAAGATATGGATGCTCAAACCATCATCTTTCACTTGAAGGAGTTGTATGCAACTTCCGTTCATACCATGAGATTCTAAATGTCATGTGCTTTATTCCAAACAAGGTATAAGGAAGGATATGTTAGTGGACATGTGCTTAAGATGATTGGCCACATTGAAAAATTGGCCAACTTCGGGTTCATCATGGATAATGAGATATGTCAGGATCTAATTCTTCAGTCCTTACCAAAAGAATTCTCTAACTTTATTATGCAGTTTCATTTGTCTGATAAAGAAGCTACTTTAGCAAAATTACACAATCTGATAAAGCAAGCAGAGAATGACTTGAAACCGGAGCTTTAAACCTCCGTCATGCTTACAGGTACGAACCTGAAGCCACGAGGCCCAAAGAAAAATAAGGGCAATGCCAAGGCTCCAGATCACATAAAGCCCAATGGTAAGGTGGAGAAGAAAAAAGGAAAGGGGAAATGTTCTTTTGTGGAAAGAATGGTCATTGGAAGAAAGACTGCAGATCCTTGAAAGCTAAGGAAGTTAGGGAAGCCCAAGAGGCCAAGAAGCCCAATGCTTCAGGTATTTGTATATGATTGAACTATATTCTCAAAACTCTGAACCTTCTACTGGGTGCTTGACACCGGTTGTGGGACTCACTTGTGTAACAATGTGCAGGGCCTGAGAAACAGTGAGAGACTCCGTCAAGAGAGGTTGACTTATGCATGGGTAATGGAGAAAAACTGGCTGCATTGTGGGTGGGGACTTATTCAGTAGTTTTTCCGAATGGTTTAGTTTTAGACTTAGAAGATTGTGTTTATGTACATTCTCTAGTAAAGAACATCATTTTCAATTTCTTCTTTATTTAATAAAGGCTTTTCATGTCTAATAAGTTGTAACGAATGTTCTATTTATTTCAATGAAATAAAATATGGAGATGGTATTTTGAATAATGGTAAGTATGTCTTACAAACTAACAAAGAATGTTCAATCTCTAATATATACAACGTTAACTCGAATAATCTCAATGAATCATTTCTATGGCACAGTCGCTTAGGTCATATCAATGAAACAATATTAACTAAGCTACATAAGGATGTGTATTTCAGACCCTACAAATATGAACCTTATGGAACTTGTGAGTCTTGTTTACTTGGTAAAATGACCAAATTATCCTTCAAAGGTAAAGGACAGCGTGCAACAAAGACATTAGAACTCATACACTATGATGTATGCAAACCAATGTCAGTCACAGCTAGAGGTGGACTCTCCTACTTCATTACCTTTATCGATGATCACTCGCGATATGGGTATATGTATCTTATGCGGTACAAATCTGAAGCCTTTGAGAAATTCAAAGACTTCAAAGATGAAGTAGAAAACCAGCTTAATAAAAGTATTAAGTCATTAAGGTCTGATCGAGGTGATGAATACTTAAGCAATGAATTTCAAGATTACTTGAGAGAAAATGGCATTGTTTCCCAGTGGACTCCTCCGGGAACTCCAAAGCATAATGGGGTCTCCGAAAGGAGAAATCGGACATTATTAGATATGGTCCAATCAATGATGTCAGGCACGGATCTATCTCTTTCATTTTGGGGTCTTGCTTTCTAAACTACAACACTACTACTAAACCAAGTTCCTTCCAAGACTGTTAGTCAAACACCATATGAATTATGGTATGGGAAAAGTCCTAGTCTTAGTTATCTAAGAGTTTGGGGATGTGACGAATATGTCAAGCTCACACAAACTAACAAATTGGATGATATGGCAGTTAAATGTAAGTTTGTAGGATATGCCTTGAACTCAAGAGCATACATGTTCTACGTCCCAAATGAACAAAGAACATTTGTCTCACGAAACATTAAATTTATAAGAATGAATTTCTTCTCAAGAAGTATAGTGGGAGTAGATTTGACCTCGATGAGTACGAGAAGAACAAACTAACATAGAACTAAACCCCAGGCCCCTCAAAAGAGTAGCGACGGAACAACCACAAGGTTATGAACTCATAAGGTCTGGTAGGGAAAGACATGAGCCTGAAATATATGGTTTTCATATTGATGAGGAACATGATCAGGTCATTGATAATGACGATCCCACCAGTTATGACGAAGCAATATGTGACATTGATTTGGTCAAGTGGCTTGAGGCCATGAAATCCGAAATAGACTCTATGTATCAGAATCAAGTCTGTGACTTGGTAAATGCACCTGAAGGGATAAAACCCATAGGCTGCAAGTGGATTTACAAGCGTAAAACTGATGCAGAAGGCAACATCCAAACCTATAAGGCTAGGTTTATGGTGAAAGGTTATAGACAAATCCAAGGAATTGACTATCAGGAAACCTTCTCGTCTGTTGCAATGATAAAGTCCATTCGAATTTTACTGGCACTAGCTGCACACTTTGATTATGAGATTTGGCAGATGGATGTCAAAATAGTTTTCCTTAATGAGAACCTCGTAGAGGAAGTCTATATGACACAACCTGAAGGGTTTGCATCTAAGGATAATCATAATAAAGTATGCAAGCTTAAACGATCCATTTATGGACTCAAGCAAGCCTCCGGAAGTTGGAATATAGGATTTGATGAGACAATCAAAGAATTTGACTTCATCAAAAATGTAGACGAGCCTTGTGTTTACAGGAAAAGTAGTGGGAGTGCTATTGTATTTCTTGTATTATATGTCGATGACATATTAATCATCAGGAATGATATTCCCATGATGTAAGCCACCAAGCAATGGTTATCTCAGAATTTCTCCATGAAATATTTGGGAGAAGCAGCCTACATCCTCAGCATTAAGATCTACCATGATAGATCTAAGAGGTTGTTAGGACTTTCTCAATCTACGTACATAGATAAAGTTTTGAAAAGATTCAAAATGGAAGATTCCAAAAGAGGTAATTTACCTACTTGTCATGGAATCAAATTATATAAGGAGTAATGTCCACATACTCCTTCAGATAGAGAACGTATGAATAAGATCCATTATGCTTCAGCAATAGGATCGATCATGTATGTCATGCTATGTTCAAGACCTGATGTCTCTTATGCTCTTTGCATAATGAGCAGGTATCAGGAAAATCCTGGTGAGCAACACTGGGCATCTGTCAAAACAATCTTCAAGT